>MU705773.1:0-17785 GCA_026770625.1 Nicotiana glauca | reverse complement strand
GAGTAGAAAGGGAAAGAAAAAGAAAGATAAAATTCTTTCCATTTGTGGAGGAATAGAGGAGAGTGGAAACAAGCCAGGGGGAAGTGAATCTGGGGAGGGTGCTGAAGGTCTTGTACACCCGAGTGAACAACAAGATGAACCTAGTTAATCTATGGAAGAAACCTTGGCTGACATTCTAAAGAAGGTTGGAGCAATCTATGATCCCAAGAAGCGCAAAGCTTCTTCTCAAAAGGCTTCAATCGCCTCTAATCCAACAAAGAAGAGCAAGGTGTCATCTCCTAAGTCTACTGTCCCTTCAGCACCAAAGGTGAAAGCTACTAAAAGCAGCGTAAAGCAAAGTGAGGTTGAGTTACAGAAAGCCTTAGAGGAAAGCAAGAAAAAGAAGAAGGAAAAGGGAAAAGCTAGAGTGGTGGAAAGTTCTGTGGCTGCAGAAGAAGAGGAAGAGGAGATGGAACTTGTCCATCAGGAAAGAGGTACAACTGAGGAGGTTCCCACTCCTACACCAAAGAGATCTAAGAGTTCTACCAAGAAATCTTCAGAATCTGTATCTGTTGAACCCTCCATGGCAAAAAGAACCAAGTCTGTGGTCAAAGGAAAACAAGTGAAAGTTCCTGAAGAAGAAGAAGAAGCATGGAGTAGAGAGGAAGAAGAAGAGGAATCTGAAAAGGAACAGGACAGATTTGTCCTCTTTGGCAGGAGAAAGATCTTGAAAGGAAGAATTCTGAAAGACCTGGAGGAGCCAGGCATGAAAAGATTGGGCGATGCCCTGGGTGCACAGGGGTAGAAGGACATGGTTCTTCAACTGAATGGCAGGCTGGCAAGAAAAGAGCCGATCGAGTTTATGGCAAATGCCACAGTGGTGAATGGGGTTGTTACCAGCTTGGTGAGGGGAGCAGAGGTGCAGTTTGATGCACCTAAATTGGGCAAAATTCTAGACATACCATGTGAGGGCTATGATGACTATACTAGGCAAATGTGGCCTTGTCTAGATTCTCTCCCTTCTGCTCTCCAAATCACCAAAAAATTTTGTGATACCAAGTCTGCTGAAGAAGTGCCTAAGGCTAGGTTTGTGCAAAAGAGTGAGATGAAGCCTAAGCAAAAGGTGCTTTTTGAGTTTATGAACAAGTGTTTGTTGCCCAGACAGGAGAGAAGGCACATTGCAAATTACATGGACCTGGTCCTTCTGGAGTGTCTTGTGAGAGAAAAGCAGATTAACTGGCCTGCTTTCATTATCAAGCTACTGGATAGAGTCATCAATTGATCCAAGGCCCATGCCACACCTTATGGGTTTATATTAACAACTGTCTTGGCCAAGTTAGATGTGCCATTGAAAAAGTGGGAGATGGTCTCCAGCAAAAAGCACTTTGGAATCAAAACTCTGCAGGCTTGTGACTATCTGCTAAGTGTAACCCCAGTTGAACCTAGTTCATCCTTGAAGACTTCTGTGAACAGCAAAGTTAGGGCATTGGTTCTAGAGTGTGGAACAAAAGATGCAGAAATTGCGAGGCTCCAGGCTCGCATTGCTGAACTAGAAAGAGAAAGAAATGGCCTCAATCTTCTTCAATCCCAACCCTCTAGTTCCTCCAAGCCCTAGGACCAATTTAGAAACCCCCTCAGTGACCCAGATTCGGGACTTTTCTCTATTTTTTCTCATGGTTGGATGTTTGTTTTTATTTTTTTGGTCTGTTTTGTAGAAACACCTCCTAATGAATGATAATGTGCTTTGTTTTCTCTTGTTCTATGAAACTTCTGATCTTAATAGTTAAATTTTTTTAAGTTGATTATTGATTAACTGAATCGTGTTTTCACTTGCAGTTGCCCAGTGGCCATGAGTAATAATTAACATCTGGGATTCATATAATATGCAACTTTTCGACGATGCCAAAAGGGGGAAGAGATATTGTGCTTTACTTTGTATTATGAAATAAAGTGATATTTATAACCTGATTAAACATGGTACTTAATGATAAGTTAAATTAAAGTGTGAAAATTAAGTTGAGTTCCATAGGGTCTCTGATCAATAACAGCACAGAGTTTGTCATCATCAAAAAGGGAAAATTTGTTGTCCCAAGTTCAGATAAAGTTTTGAAGATTGACAAAACGAACTCAGTCATGAACCAGGTCCATCATGTGAGACACAGTGTTGATACACTTACACATGTGACATACATGTGAAGAAGATTAGTCGTAAGGATCAGCAACAATATTTTCTGAGTTGATCGAAAAGGTTGCATAGGATAAGGAGTTGAAGTCTCCTTATGTGAAGAGAACTACATCCGGATCAAGGATAAGGATTGGGGTTTGAATTGTTCTAGGACTCGAACTTGATGAAGGATCAGCAATTCAAGTTTTAATCAAACTCTGATTACTAACTCGACAAATAATAATGATTGTTCTCTTTTATAGGTGATTGCACATACGCAGAAGTTAAACTAAATTGAGAGCAAAAGAGCTAGGCGATTTTGCAAGCAATTTGTGTGTGATTCAAGTGTGCAAATCTGAAGCTACATGAACCGGAGTGAAGAACCAATTCCATTGTGTCTTTCTTTATTTCTAGTTCAATTGTAGTAGGTGTTTTCATATTATACCTTTCAGCTTTATCTAGAAGCAATTGTATTAGGTACTTTGAGTATTCAAGTTAGAGTTAACTTGAAGGTGTCGCAATAGTTGAGGTTGTGTGCTATACTGGGATTAGAGTTTAATCCTAAGGTTTACAAGAGTTTTGTAAATGTTGTTTTGGCTAAGTGATTTTAGTGGAAGTTTGGGAAAATCCTACTGAGTAGTAGGTCGTGGTTTTTTCACCTTTTGAGCCAGGTATTTTCCACGTAAAAATTTCTGTGTTCTTTATTTTATGCACTCTTAATTCCGCAAACAGTCATATTAAGTACATCTAGAAGAACTAGGTTCTTCTAGTGCAAAAATTAGGTACCACACAAATCACCCCCTCCCCCCTTCTTGTGTGGCATTGACATTTAGAACATCAACTGGTTTACTGTTTTTAAATGGTTTTACTGTTTCATTATAGAATGCTTTGTGCCTTTCATGTTTTCTTACTTTCAGTCATTATTTATATTCGTTACTCATTGGGTTGGAGTACTCACTTTACTCCCTGCACCCTGTGTGCAGATTCAAGCGTAGCTGGTTTCGCTCCCGAGGGCTGATTCCTCCAGCTTCAGGCGGGCATTCGGAGATTACGAGGTAGTTGTTGATGTCTGCAGCCCCGTGTATCTACTCCTTTATCGCTTCTATTTCCTTTCAGACAATGTAATAGTTATGGATTTAGCAGAATTGTACTATGACTTATAGATGCTCATGACTAGTGACACCCCGATTAGGGTTGTGTATGGGTATTCTTCCGCGTATTTATGTTATTATTGGTTTTTTTGTATTTATTCTTATCATGTTTAGACTATTCTTATATCTTTATCTATTAATAATATGAAAATGGAAAGTGTCAGTTGGCCTTATCTTTACGAGAGGCACTATCACGATCGGGGTCGGGGTTAGGGTCATGACAGCTACTACCGTCCGTTCTAATACATTTGGTAGGCTCATTCTCATCCTGTAAAACTGGGCGAAGAAGTCCATGAGTCCCTCGCCAGGAAATTGCCTAACGACGAATAAGTCATTCACCCTACCTTCCACTTCTGTAGCCCCAGCATGGTACGGTGACGAACATGTCGGCCATTTCCTCGAATGTTGCTATTGACCACGCTAGGCATTTGCGAATACTAGGTTAAGGCTCCCCCCGTTAAGGTTTAGCCAAACTTCTTTAGTAACATTGATGGTACTTGCTCCTTCGAAGGTCATTGCGCTTCACCGCTGTGACGTAATGGATGATGTGATCTTCGGGGTCTGTAGTGTCACGACCCAAAATCCACTAAGGGTCGTGGTGGTGCTGGACACCTCTGTCAGGCCAGCCAAATAGATTATCAATTAATTCCTCTTTTAATACTTTTGAAAATCTAAGGTTTTTCCTTCCGTTTTCATAAATAAAAGTTCACTACTTGAATTCGAATCTAAATAATAGTAATTAGTACAAATCCGTTGAAAACCATCCCAGAAACCCGGTGTCACAAGTACATGAGCAACTACTGATAAGAGAAATAAAAATACAACAACCGTCCGGAGTACAGTGGACGAAAAGTGAATACAGTACACTGGAAGGGATTACCCTAGCTGCGGTCGCCTCAAATGATGCAGCTCGCCTAGTCCCAGCGTCATCCATGCTGCTACGCCCAATAGGCTGCTAGAGGTATATATACCTGTGCAACAAAAATGCACAGAAGTGTAGTATGAGTACGTAATCAACGTGTACTCAGTGAGTATCCCGCCAAATCTCGAAGGGGTATAGACGATATGGCCAACTCCGACACTCACTAGAGGTCAATTAGCAATATTCTATAAGTGCGAGAATAATCATGGATTTGTATCAAAGTTCTGTTTGTGAAGCCAGCAAACAGGTAAACACCTTCATCAATAAATCAAGGGCTTCTAAAGTCTGTTCTTTATTATCTTATCAGTTTATATCAAGCCACATAGGGCCAATTCCACATTTACAAATTTTCAAGTAACAGATAAACATGCGCAAATCATGCCGAGGTCGATGGCCCGCTCTAACAGAATGTAAATTGTGCACTGTCGAGGGTCGAGCGACACGAACCATAGATGCATCTATTGTCACCGAGGCGTTTGGCCCGTTCCATAAATAAACACATATCTTGCTCGCGAATCATCCATGCGATGCAGGCATACATAAAATACATGCTTAATCAGCCAAATAAGAACTTATCGGGGAATATTTATTCAAATAAAACCAATTCTCCTTTAACAATTTAAGAAATGAAGGTTAATCCTTTTAGAAATTTACTTATTAATTCGATGTGAGTTAAACAATTCAAGCTACAAATGGGTTCACAATTAATCCACGTGCAACATGTTTTTGGGTCCTAACTACCGGGACAATAGCATAATAGTAGCTACGCAAAGACTCTCATCACCTCGTGCGTACGTAGCCCTTACAAATAGGAGCACATAATCAATTATTTCACCTATGGGGTAAATTCCCCCTCACAAGATTAGAAAGGAGACTCACCTCGCTCCGAAGATCCACAACCGACATTCTACATTCTTTCGAAGACTTGCACCAATGCACAATGCTCCAAAACTAGCCAACGATAATATAAATCTATAATACATGCTAAATTATACTGTATAACCATTCCTAACCCCGAACGAAAAGTTGACAAAAATGCCCCTGGTCCTACGTGCCCGGAATCCGAAATTTCTCGAAGATAAAGGTTACCCATGACCTTAGGAACTCAAATATACAATTTTCTCTTAATTCCATACTCAAAATCGTGGCTAAATTCCAAGAATATGATTTTCTAGTTTTCCACCAAAACCCCAATTTTATACTAATTTCCATGCCTAAATCCATGTATAAACTTTGTATTTAACTCAAAGCTAGCATAAATTACTTACCTCATGAGAAGTGACGAAAATGGCGTCCCCAAGCTGCTCTCCATCAACTCCAATGGAAGAAAAATGGGGTTGAAATGAGCTCAACCCCGAACTTAAAACATCCTCACTGCCCCAGTCATTTCCGCTTCTGCGGAAATTTTGCCACTTATGCGGTTCCGCATTTGCGGACAATGGGCCGCTTCTGCGGCTTTCCCCTGGCCTAGCCCCTTTTGATTTTGCGATGCTCCTTCCACAGGTGCGGTCCCGCTTCTGCGGAACCTCGACCGCATCTGCGGCCCACGACCCTTCGAACCATTATGCTTCTGCGGTGCCCTTTACCGCTTCTGCGGATACCTTACCGCACAAGCGGTCCCTGTTCCCCTCTCTCCCAACCGCTTCTGCAGATTCTTTCACGCTTCTGCGGGGCCGCTTCTGCGGTCCCATCTCCTACAAAAGCGGAAATACCAGCAACCAGCAACTCAGCTATTTCTAAAAATCCATTTTCGATCCGTTAACCACCCGGAATCCACCCGAGGCCCTCGGGATCCCAACCAATCATTCCAACCAGTCCCAAAATACATTACGGACTTGCTCTAGGCCTTAAATCATAACAAACAAAGCTAAAACCATGAATTACACCCCCATTCGAGCTTTATGAACTTTGAACTTTTCAACTTCTATTTCCGATGTTTAAACCTATCAAATCACGTCCGATTGACTTCAAATTTTGTACACAAGTCACATTTGACATTGCGGGCCTACTCCAACTTTGAAAATCAGATTCCGGCCCCGATATCAAAAAGTCAACCTCCAGTCAAACTTCTCAAAAACCTCCAAATTTTAACTTTAGCCAAATGGCTTCAAAATGACCTACGAACCTCCGAATTCACTTCTGATCGCGCTCCCAACTCCCGAATCACCATATGGAGCTATTCACAGACTCGAAATCCCAAACGGACGTCGATAACACTGAGATGCACTTCAAGCCAAACTTAAGAAATTCCTTCTAAAATGCTAACTTCCACAATAGGCGCCAAAATGCTCCCGGGTTATCCAAAACCCAATCCGAGCATACGCCCAAGTCCGAAATCATCATACGAACTTAATGGAGCCTTCAGATCTTGATTCTGAGGTCGTTTACTCAAAATTCCAATCCTAGTTCATTCTTTCAACTTTAAGCTTCTGAAATGAGAAGTTTCATTTAAATTTAACTTCGATCTTCCTGAATTTAAATTCCGACCACGCGAACAAGTCATGATACCCGAAATGAAGCTGTTCATGGCCTCCGACTGCTGAACGGAGCGCTGGTACTCAAAACTACCGGTCGGGTCGTTACATCCTCTCCCACTTAAACATACGTTCATCCTCGAACATGCTGAGAACTATACTGGAGTATTCTGAAATCACTATTTAGCACCTCATGCACCTTCCCGTGCTACCACAACTTAGCTGAGCACATTGGCTCGATAAATTCTGATGATATTCCCTTTTTATTCAAGCAAATAAGCCTTAGAGCCCAATTCCAACATCTAGAATTCTATGCCAGGCCTGTTTCCAACATACGATCACCGTATCAATCATTATATGTTGTACTCAAACATGCCTGCATAACTCTACTAAATTCACACTTTGCATCACTTTACTCGTAGGACCACAATCATTTCTATTTGAATTAATCAAAATTCCACGAATCTGATGCTCCCATTCCACCTCATGACCTACATAGGTCTTACTCTAACTATTACAATACCGCCACGACGGATGAGATGCCGAAATTCATGATCAACTGCCGAGTCAACCAACCATCGAGTTTATACCTCTGACAAGAAACATTACCACATTCTGAACCAAATAATAATCTTCGCTCCTTAGTATACTTCATATAATCAGATTGCACTGATCCTAAATTTCACAATCTCATCTCACCCAGTACGAACTGCTCAGGCAATAAGCCACTCCGAATGCGATCAAAAGTCTCATATGACGCCACAATGTGCCAATAGGCCACCAATCCTAAAACAACACAAACAGGAAATCAAACTCTGGAAGGAATTACCGAACTCCCGCACTACTACGGACTTTCCTTAGAAATTAAGAAGCAGGACATACAAAATTAGCATATAGAAAGCTACACTCATCATCACACTATTGCGGCGTGCAACCCGATCCACACAGCATAACCATGGCAGCGTGCCATCCGATATTCACAATATAACCATGGCGGCGTGCCACCCGATCCTCACAATATAACCATGGAGGCGTGCCACCCGATCCTCACAATATAACTATGGTGACGTGCCACCCGATCCACACGTAGAACTCACATAAGGAGATACATATCGAGCTAATTTTCTCATTGCGATAAAATACCGAATCTAGGTCACAAGCACGCTAAGTGCATAATTCCATCCCTGAGGGGACATATAGCGCGATAAGCTACAAAACTCGAGCACAACTGAGGTGCGATATACAGTCTGAATCTCAAGAGCCATCTTGCTTATAATGCGACATTCCCACATGGGTCCTTAATACATACACAATTCCTCAGGCCGTCTCACCACTCACACGATGCAATGTATCACTTCATGACATATCTGACACCGAGATGACACCCTGGCTACTTCATAAGGAGCGCATTACAGAAATGAACACAACTAGCCTGTCATAGAGCCCATATTCACGTTTAAACATATCCACCGACCTCAAGTCGATCCTGATCACATCAAATTAAGCCAATGACCTTTCAAAGTTCCATACTAATTTCCTTCTTTTCATAACACACAAGAACAACCGTCATAACTGGAGCAAACCTCCTCGGTTCATAACCCAATATACAAAGTGCCCTTCAGGCATAAATTCTCAAATTAATGATATTACCATAATCCTCATACTTGGTTTAAATCTTTAGTCAATCAAGTGACTACATGTCACACTTATACAATCTTCCCGTGGGACACGCTCCCACAACCTTCCGAAATAAATAATAGGTTCGCACATCTAAACCATCTAACGCACTAACGCTGAAAAATGATCCAAAATCCTTAACCAGGATGCAAAACCTCTTCCACAACACATCGATCTCAGGTGACGCTGAGGACAATACTAATTTACTCTAATCATTCAACCCTTTCCTTGCTCATCTGGGCCTGTGACATCCTTGTCAACACCGAACTGCAACCTTGACCTTCACTTCATATTTCCATACCTCTCACCGTACCCAACGTGCCAAAATACGACAGGACACGATTTTCATCATACTCTGAATTCATTAACATTTTCACATTTCATCATGTAAGAGCCTTGCACTTATCTCACTTCAGGAGAATCGTAGAAATACACAGGTGATTTCCCATAACCGTAGAATATGCAAATCTGCAGGTAGTGGTCCAAGCCACCATAGCCGTTCCGGAATCTGCTTCCACTTAACAAGCCATAACAGAAGAATGTCCCTGATAAATCATCAATCACGGCGGCCGACAGGCCTCAAACGCACCGCCACAAAACATACACATCTCGCGGACCGAACTGATCACTAGCCCCAATATACCAATTCAACTATGGCTAATCAATTTACCTTTTTCCAATTCCTCCTTGCTTGCCTTAAAAATAAGACGAACTCCATTCAACGCATAACATACTCCATCTATACTCGCCCCGAGTGACCTTGACTCATGAGATCAGGTTGTCTCCATTCCCACGAACTATTCCATATCACTCAAATGCTACGCCACAAGTCAAAATATCATATAACATCCTGGGCACCTTCTCATAATCTCCAACAAAGCTTGATTCTTAATTGTACTCATAGGCTCAAAATAATTGGGCACCACACTTTAACTTATGAATTCACTAGGACCATTATAGAGAGTCACTCGCTCTGACTTGGTCCCGAATATAATCAGCTCCCTGAATCTTCTAGCACATTAATACCCTCTCAATGAAGCACCTGGCAGAGTCACTCCCCTTTTAACCCATTTCTATACAAGGCATAAATCTTAAATCTTTTCCCAAGTTCGAACATGAGCCCATAAGGCTAACCATAGCATATCCTTAATAATTCCTCCGCTCAATTTATTACTTATGGTCTTTTCTCGTAGCTGAATTAACCCACCTAGGGGAATCACCTCCCGACATCTTCCCACGCCGCTGCACTGGGTATATTTACTATGACACTAATAGCCCATCCTGAGTCCGAGCTCACCTTCTAGTTGCACAAGTCCATTCGCCCTTCGCGGACATCAATTAAATGTGCGGCAACATCTTTCTAAATTCTGGGTTACGCTATACCCTCCTCCATTTGAAGCAGCTCCTTTCCGCCATATAAATCTTCTACCACATAATAGCCCATACTTCAAGTCATACCCGCAGACTTCGATCACCAATCATTAAATCCCCAATTCGATCCAAACTCTCCTTAAGGCGCGTAGTCTTCCTACTACCAAGCCCACATGCAACACCTGCCACTATCCCACTTCGGTGGAACTCATCCAATCGGTCATTCGACCTTGCTCCTCATACTTGGCCTTCTAGAAATTTTAAACACCGCCTGGCACTTCCCACATGTCCTTCCTCATACTTTGCTGCTCAATTGTTGCCTCAAATAAAATCTACCTTCACTTGAACCTACCATTGCTACTAACTTTAAACCTTTCCAAAGGTCATCTTTATCGACCCGTCAACATTAGAAATTCTGATTCGATCTTTAAACCACCGAACCATGCGATATCTGACAGTCGTAGCTCCAATACTAGCTCACAATATCCTGCCATAAAGGTGAATTGTAGCAGATCATAACATCGACAAACTTAGTACGTCCAATTAGGACGACAGCACCCCAATGGAGAGGAGAACTCCACCACGTTTGCAATTACCATGTTTCATTACGTCCACCAGTCCCCATCTCACCATCCTTATTTCGATTGACTTTCCCCTACCGGGAATAAAACATTGAATCCCTTGATTACACGCTGAGTAAACCTCCCTTCAATTCATTCACTGCCCCGACATGTGGGCAACACCCTACCATTACAACAACACTGCGAAATAATCGCTCATAATCATCATGGCAACTTGTGCCTAGCCTCAAGGCTCTTAGAAGTTCTGTTACTGAGCAGAAACAATATAATATCCCTCCAAAGTGCGACTATAATAGTCCAATCAACTATACCGGGAAAATCATCCCGCACCACATTTGTAGTGCCACTGCAATCCTTCAACTTTCGATTTATAACAAGCGCCCGCGTCGCGTAAGATTGAGTGGGAAGGAATCAAAGGCATAAGCCTCAAAGGAATCGAACCGCACGATAAGAAAATCAAGAAGGGAAGTACTCCTAAGAGTCCTGTAGCCTCCCGAGGATAAGTACAGACATCTCTGTACCGATCTGCGAGACTCTACTAGACTTGATCATGAGTCGTGAGACCGTCGGGAACCTAGTGCTCTGATACCATGTTGTCACGACCCAAAATCCACTAAGGGTCGTGGTGGCGCCGGACACCTCTGTCAGGCCAGCCAACTAGTTTATCAATTAATTCCTCTTTTAATACTTTTAAAAATCTAAGGATTTTCCTTTCGTTTTCATAAATAAAAGTTTACTACTTGAATTCAAATATAAATAATAGCAATTAGTACAAATCCGTTGAAAACCATCCCAAAAACCCGGTGTCACAAGTACATGAGCAACTACTGATAAGAGAAATAAAAATACAACATCCGTCCGGAGTAAAGTGGATGGAAAGTGAATACAGTACACTGGAAGGGACTACCCTAGCTGCGGTCGCCTCAAATGATGCAGCTCACCTAGTCCCAGCGTAATCCATGCTGCTACGCCCAATAGGCTTCTAGAGGTATATATACCTATGCAACAAAAATGCATAGAAGTGTAGTATGAGTACGTAATCAACGTGTACTCAGTGAGTATCCCGCCTAATTTCGAAGGGGTAGAGACGAGATGGCCAACTCCGACACTCACTAGAGGTCAATTAGCAATATTCTATAAGTGCGAGAATAATCATGGATTTGTATAAAAGTTCTAATTGTGAAGCCAGCAAACAGGTAAACACCTTCATCAATAAATCAAGGGCTTCTAAAGTCTGTTCTTTATTATCTTATCAGTTTATATCAAGCCACATAGGGCCAATTCAACATTTACAAATTTTCAAGTAACAGATAAACATGCGCAAATCATGCCGAGATCGACGGCCTGCTCTAACAGAATGTAAATTGTGCACTGCCGAGGGTCGAGGTGCACAAACCATAGATGCATCTATTGTCACCGAGGCGTTCGGCCCGTTCCATAAATAAACACATATCCTGCTCGCGAATTATCCATGTAATGCAGGCATACATAAAATACATGCTCAATCAGTCAAATAAGAACTTATCGGGGAATATTTATTTAAATAAAACCAATTATCCTTTAACAATTTAAGAAATGAAGTTTAATCCTTTTAGAAATTTACCTATTAATTCGATTTGAGTTAAACAATTCAAGCTACCAATGGTTCACAATTAATCCACGTGCAACATGCTTTTGGGTCCTAACTACCCGGACAATAGCATAATAGTAGCTACACACGGACTCTCGTCACCTCGTGCGTACGTAGCCCTAACAAATAGGAGCATATAATTAATTACTTCACCTATGGGGTAAATTTTCCCTCACAAGATTAGAAAGGAGACTCACCTGGCTCCGAAGATCCAAAACCGACATTCTACATTCTTTCGAAGACTTGCACCAATGTACAATGCTACAAAACTAGCCAACGATAATATAAATCCATTAATATATGCTAAATTATACTTTATAACCATTCCTAACCCCGAACAAAAAGTTGACAAAAATTCCCTCGGGCCCACGTGCCCGAAATCCAAAATTTCTCAAAGATAAAGGTTACCCATGACCTTAGGAACTCAAATATACAATTTTCTCTTAATTCCATACTCAAAATCGTGGCTAAATTCCAAAAATATGATTTTCTAGGTTTTCCACCAAAATCCCAATTTTATACTAATTTCCATACCTAAATCCATATATAAACCTTGTATTTAACTCAAAGCTAGCATAAATTACTTACCTCATGAGAAGTGACGAAAATGGCATCCCCAAGCTGCTCTCCATCGACTCCAATGGAAGAAAAATGGGGTTGAAATGAGCTCAACCCCGAACTTAAAACATCCTCACTGCCCCAGTCATTTCCGCTTCTGCGGAAATGTTTTCGCTTATGCGGTTCCGTATTTGCGGACAATGGGCCGCTTCTGCGGGTTTCCCCTGGCCTAGCCCCTTTTGCTTCTACGATGCTCCTTCCGCAGGTGCGGTCCCGCTTCTGCAGAACCTCGACCGCATCTGCGGCCCACGACCCTTCGAACCATTACGCTTCTGCGGTGCCCTTTACCGCTTTTGCGGATACCTGACCGCACAAACGGTCCCTGCCCCCCTCTCTCCCAACTGCTTTTGCAGAATCTTTCACGCTTCTGCGGGGCCGCTTCTGCGGTCCCATCTCAGCAGAAGCGGAAATACCAGCAACCAACAACTCAGCTATTTCCAAAAATCCATTTTCGATCCGTTAGTTATCTGGAATCCACCCGAGGCCCCTAGGACCCCAACCAATCATACTAACCAGTCCCAAAACATATTTCGGACTTGCTCGAGGCCTCAAATCATAACAAACAACGCTAAAACTGTGAATTACACCCCTATTCGAGCTTTATGAACTTTGAACTTTCCAACTTCCATTTTCGATGTTTAAACCTATCAAATTACGTCCCATTGACTTCAAATTTTGCACACAAGTCACATTTGACATTGTGGGTCTACTCCAACTTTTGGAATCAGATTCCGGCCCCGATATCAAAAGGTCAACCTCCGGTCAAACTTCTCAAAAACCTCAAAATTCTAACTTTAGCCAAATGGCTTCAAAATGACCTACGGACCTCCGAATTCACTTCCGATCGCGCTCCCAACTCCAGAATCACCATACAGAGCTATTCATAGACTCAGAATCCCAAACGGACGTCGATAATACTGAAATGCACTTCAAGCCAAACTTAAGAAATTTCTTCTAAAATGTTAACTTCCATAATAGGCGCCAAAACGCTCTCGGGTTATCCAAAACCCAATCCGGGTATACGACCAAGTCCGGGCTCCCGGGTGTCACATTCTCATTGTCTCCCCTGCCATCTTCGTTGATGGCATTCAGAATGTTGGTAGTGACGCCTGCTATTGCTTTCACTCTTGCATCTCTTTTTCCTGCCATCGTTAGTTTGTGCAAGCGAAGAAAAGATGGATGTCTTATTTTTTTATGATCTAGAAAGAACTATAATTTCAACTAAAACCTCCCTATAGATGGAGGCCAAATTATTTGAGCAAATAAATGCTAAACAAATTAGTGATAAATTAAAGGGTAAATATTATTGAACTTACTAAATTCCAGGCCGAATAAAATAGAAAACTTGTATTACGAGTAGAGTTTAAGAGCATTAAATGATGAATTAATATGCTATGATTTACAATAAATATGATAGCATAAATGAGTAATAATTGCAAATAGCGATAAGGAATGTAATGATAAAGGACACCGAATTATTATATGATTGGGATGTTCCTTTTCTCTGATGACGACGCGAAAAAAGTGAGAAGTTTTGAAAGGTATGGAATCTTGAGATTTATGGATAAAGGGTGAATAACATGTGCAAGAATGAATCAATGGATCATATAACTTCTTCGTATATTCTTATGTTTAACCTTTACAATGTGTTCTCTTACAAAAAATAAGATCCCTTTTTGTTCCCTATCTCTTCCTATTTATAAGGGATGTTCCCAAAAAATTCTAAAAAATACAGCCCAGAGAATATACAAAGGAATATTCTTTATGTCCACTTCTGAACCTATGCTACTGGCCTACTGCCACTTTCTTATCTCGGCTACCTACTTTTGGTGTCAGCCTTTGTGAGAACGACCTTCATTCGTTATATCGTGGTCGATCACGTCCTTTGTCTTACTTATCTGTTATCGTGGTCACCAAATTTGGACCTACACATGGTTCGGTTCAGTTACGAGTGTTATCGGTTTGATATATCGTTATCGATTTATAGATATGTTAAATTGATAATTGAACCTATAAGATTTCAGTTATTATTAATCGGTTATTGATCGTTATCGGTTCGGTTATCGGTTTATCCGATAAGATAACTCAAATTAGAGGGAAAAATGTAGTGTATAATGTTAATGATCTTATAACATTGACCCCTTTCAATCATGTTCTATAGAATGAACAAAAATTTCAAATGTACTTCATATATTCAATCTACTCTCTCGGGGTAGGGATAATGTCTGCGTACTCACTATCCTCCCCAGACCTCACTTGCAGGATTTCACAGGGTTATTTTTATTGTTATTATTGTTGTTATTGTTGTTGTTGTTGTACTTCATATATTCAAATACAAATGAACAACAATGAGATTATGAAATGAACGAGGATGACTTCACCATACTAACTTGCATCTATCCAAGACAATGATTGAAGAACTCATTATTAATGTTTTCATCAAACGTAACAATGTTCTATTATTTAAGAGAGAAATCATACTATTACGATAAAATATGCTAATCCAATAATTTTGGCAAGAGCAACAACATATTCTGGAAAAGTGGCACACGTACTCCAAGTTGTTCGGGAGGATCCATTAGGAAGATCAATTAGCAGAATATGATGAACAGTAGGACTATTGGATGATCATAATTACAAAAGTTGCTTTCACATCAAGAATAAGATATTTGCTCGAGTCCAGTTGTCCAAACACAGTAAAAACAACACACAATAGTAGCAATCATACCATAAAAATTAAGAAGTCCAAACATAGTACTAATATAATGAAGCCCTAAGGTGACTTTATATACCTAAGGGTAAAATAATAATTTTGATAAAGTTTATTGAGTTATCGATTAAATCGTTTATAAAATTAGAAAATCGAGACTCGAATCGATAACCCAATAATCAAATAATACATTAGGAAGATCAATTAGCAGAATATGATGAACAGCAGGACTATTGGATGATCATAATTACAAAAGCTGCTTTCACATCAAGAATAAGAGATTTGCTCAAGTCCAGTTGTCCAAACACAGTAGAAAGAACACAAAATAGTAGCAATCACACCATAAAAATTAAGAAGTCCAAACATAGTACTAATAGAATGAAGCCCTAAGGTGACTTTATATACCTAAGGGTAAAATAATAATTTTGATAAAGTTTATTGAGTTATCGATTAAATCGTTTATAAAATTGGAAAATCGAGACTCGAATCGATAACCCAATAATCAAATAATACTAAATCATTATCGAACCATTAATCCAATAACCCGATAGCGATAACTCAATAAACCTTTTTCGATTCGGACTATCGATTTTACCCGATATATGACTAACGCTATCCTGGAGTTTCACTTGTGAAGTTTAAAACTTCAGGATATTGGCTATTTTCAACAATAGGGACTTAAAAGTGGTTATTTATGAATTTTACCCGTTTTCACGTTATGATAACATAAACATTGTGTTTGTACAAGAAAAAGTGAATTTTTTCCAAAATACATATTGGAACATATTTTAAAACAAAATGACATGTTATAGATCAGGGAGTACAAAGTAACATCCATGTGACTAAATCTTGATGGTCAACAATCGATGGGTATAATGTACGCAGTGATAGACATGTATATGTCTTGTGGCTTATTACCTAGTAATATTTTCTTTATGGATTTAGTATTTTTGTTATTGAATATTTTAGTATAATATTATGACGCGTCTCATATTATTGTATTATTTTCTTGAAAAATACATTATATAGTTGTATCCTTGTAGGATTAGAGAAGTATGTGGAGCACAAGTTATATATTTGTGCTATGAAGACTTATCGGAAAAAAAAACCCAAAAACCCGAAAAAACCCGAAAAACCCTAGAAAACCCGAGATTGAAAAACCCGATTTCGTTGGTTTTGTTTGGTTTATAGATTTAAAAATCCGACACTATTGATTTGGTTTGGTAATTGAAAAATCCGAACCAACCCGACCTATGTACACCCCTATGTCTAATGGTACGTAAGTAAGTCACTATAAATAGTTATAAATTATTTCATACCTCGTTAAATTTTGTTTAGGTGATCATTAAGCTTACATATATTTACGTTCTATGCTTTGTTTCCCTTTTCTCAGCTTCATGGCTCCCACGCTCTTTGATCCTAAACCATTAATATCCTCAATCGTTCAACATAATTTGAGTTTCAGTAGGGTGTTGAGCTTATTTTTGATAGAAAAATATGAACAAAAAGTAGGTCATGTGATATGTTCATGGTCAATATGAAAAAATTAAACTATGCTAGAATTCTTTGAAACCCGCACTATTAGAACATGTTCTAATATGCTTTTGAATAGTCCTTCAGGTCGCCAGTTCGAGCCCCCGTAGGGCCACTGGAGGCATTACAAACCGGTCGTGTCTCCAGGGCCCCGTGGAACTAATTGTGGTGCACCCGCCTTGAAACAGCGGGACCCGGTGGGTACAGCTAGTCGGGTTCACAAAGTGATGCACGGAAACCACGGTTAAAAAAAAAATTATAAAAAAAAAATAGAGTGCAACGAATACACGGAGGATTGAAACGTCAAGAGTCAACTTTAACCAGTTTGGAATTGGAACTTAGTTGGTCTAATGAATACACAAACACAAACCAACTCGAGGTTGGTTAAGTTGATTTTATACGATTATACATATATTATAAATAAATTATACGTATGTTATATATCAGTCTGCTATTTTAGTTTGGGCAGTTCGGTAGGCGTTAATTCTTCTTGGTTGGTTTTTATGATGGAAAGCCGAGACATTTTTGAAACAGTGCATCAGATATTGAAGAACAACATTACTTGCCAAAATCCTTAAAGTTAGTCGAATGTAACACTGCCAAAATTGTTATGAATACTGATAGGGATGATTGATAATAGGTGAATTTGACTATAATTACGCCTTAAATAATCACATTTTTATGATGTTTTGATGGTAGATATGATAACAAAATGCTCTTATTAGTGTTTTTTATGATTTATAGGTAATAGATGGCAAAAGAAGGCTAAGGAGCTATTTTGGAGTCAATACTGAAGCAAAGAGGCAAAAAATGCAAATTCTCATTGAAGTCACATTGTACCAGCCCTTTAGTGCCGGAATCACTGTTTCACCGCGGTTTCACCCGACCGCGGTAGAACCGCGGTGACAAGCTGCTGCAAAAGATATTGGAACCAGAGGCACTGTTCTGCCGCGGTTCCACCGCGAACGCGGCAGA
>MU705771.1:72888-103824 GCA_026770625.1 Nicotiana glauca | reverse complement strand
ATTTCATGATTTAGGGCTAGGAAACTAGTAATTAGATGAAGAAATTAGGAGATAATGAAGTTAGGAACACTTACCCAAAGAGCTATGAAGAAGGAGGAGCTTGAAAATCGCCTATGGGGTTTTGGAGAAGAGAGTCCGTGTGAAAAATGGCTAAGTCCCGCTACTAGTTCTGTTTTTCTTTAAAAAAAATCACTGAAGGTCTTTAACCCTACGCGATCGCGAGATAGGGAGTGCGATCGCAGAGAAGGAAAACTGGGAGCTTCGCGATCGCGTGAAGTCTGATGCGAACGTGTAGAGGAAGGTTACTGGGGTCAAAACTCTGGCTTACGCGATCGCATGAAAGCGTATGAGATCGTGTAGAAGGGAACTACTGGGCTACACGAACGCGGGGTAGGATCTGCGAACGCGAAGGAGGGAAAGCCAAATAAATGCGATCGCGTAGATGAGGCCGCGATCGCGTAGAACAAAACCCCTGTGCTAAAATTGCAGAAAATCTGCCAACCTTTCTAAGTGTAAAAACACCCCGAACCACCTCTGAAACACTCCCGAGCCCTCGGGGCTCCCAACCAAACACACACACTAACTCAATAACATCCTACGAACTTGCTCGAGCGATCAAATCGCTAAAATAACATCAAAATCAAAGAATCAACCCCCAAAACTCATAATTTTCATTTCAAAATTCATAAACCTTAACTTTAGATATTTAGGTCCGAAACACGTCAAACGACGTCCGATTTTGACCAAATTTCACAGATAGCGCTTAACGCATATTTAAGACCTGTACCGGGCGTCGGAACCAAAATACGAGCTCGATACCTATATTTTCTAGCTCATTTTCATTTTTATTTTTTCTTAATAATTTCAGAAAATAATTTAACAGAAAAATTCTTTTACCGGGGTTCTGGACCTCGAATTTCGACTCCGCGCATATGCCTGAGTCCCATATTTTTCTACGGACCTCCCGGGACCATCAAATCACAGGTCCGGGTCCGTTTACCCAAAATATTGACCAAAGTCAACTATATCAATATTAATATCATAATTCTTCAAATTTTTCACAGAATTCACATATTTTAACATAAAAACTTCCAGCTTCGCGCCCGAACCGCGCACGCAAATCGAGACAACTAAAAATGAGGTTTTCAAGGCCTCGAAAGTGCGGGAAAAGGGAGAAATACGGTGATGACTCTTTGGGTCGTCACAGTTCACAAGCAGTTAGAGTATGGAAAAACTTAAAGGGTGTTGACTGACATGAAAGATGTTTACCGAGGAAGCTGGAATTGTATTGAGCAAAGTCATATCGAGTTTGTTTGTCAAACTTAACTGAAATCTCACCCGAATTACTTGAATTTGTAGGATAAAGTCTTCACTTCTTTTGCTAATGCCCTTAATAAATTGTTGTTAAGCATAATAGTACAATGATTTACGTGAGAATAAAATATAATATCTTTGACATATTAAGAAAAATATATTTATTATTATCTATTGGATTCATTTCTTGTGTCAACACTTTAGCATATTTAATAAATCTGAATGTAGATTAAATGACTGTGCTTTTAAGATTAAGGTTATAATAAACTCATGTTTTTGCAAAACAGGTATAGTGAAGATCGCTATGTTGATGTCGGTAAGATGCTTTTTGAGGATCTTGACTCATTGATGTTAATTATATTTGGATATTGTAAAAAGGACTTGTAAAGAGGTAACTGAGTTAATATACATTCATTGGGAGGACTATCTGAGCCTTGATATTGTCACTTTTGTTTGTCCTGGATGCATGTGAATAATCTGGTGTGTTTTGTTTAGGAAAAGAGTGCATGATTCCACTGAAATTAGTTTTACTATTGTCATATATGTGTGCTAGGTGTGGAAATCTTATTAAGGATACTATCTTAATCGGGAACTCAAATTTTTTTTAGAAAGCGCTAAAAGTATCTCACTTGATCTATCAATTGAGTAATAAAGCTTCATTGGGATAATTATCAATATCTTATCCTATCAAAATGAGATTAGGAGGGCGCCCTTTTTAAAGAACCAACCTCTCTTTTAATAAAAAAAACTATTGAAAAATACCTTAATCATTCTCTGATATAGTGTAGTCCCTCCAAAAACATATCATAGGGCTAAGTTGAAGCATGTCTCAACCTTCGTTGGAGACTGAGCTAATATACAATCCCACTTTGGAGACTTCCCTTCGGGATTGGTAGGATATGGTGCAAGAAATTGTTTTTCCTCTAATTTAAATGTACACATAATTCAATCATATATAGAAGCATAAGGTATTTACTAGGATAAATATTATTGTAATAAGATAGCATTAAAAGGATGTGATGTCTATTAAACTATTATATTTAATTTTTTGTATCATTCTACATAGTATAAGCAACAGTCTAGGTGCACTGCTCAGGCTTGCGAACCTTTTCATTTATATATTAAATTTGAAATGAGATTTTGATCTATATCACTGGCCTTTTAGATGACACTTTTGTGTTGTTCTTATATATCTTTTAAAAAGTTTTTAGTTTGTCTCTTGATTGCTGATAATTTAAACGGAAAAGGGTTATTTATGCCCCTTTACTATTAAAAATTAGTTATCAGTATCTGTTATACTTTTCAAAGGTATTTGTCCTTGTCGTTACTTATTTCAATATTTTTACCCCTCAAATCTAACGGATAACTCAGACCCATCTTCAAACGGACACGTGGCGACTATTTGTTGTTACCCGATTAGATGGCTGACCCATATCAAAGTTCGGATCTTTCCTCCCAAATTCGACTAAACCATGTGCCCACTTTTATTTTGGGTATCATAAAATTTTAATAAATGTACTGTAATCATCTTCAACATGTCTTCCATCCATTCTTCCTTGTACCCATCCAAATACTGATGAACTCATATCAAAAGCTTGGATTCGGCCAATTTCATTCAAAATTCCAGCATCTCCTTATCACAATATGCCAATTTCACTCAAAATCAAGAAACTTGATGCATGCGATATACTCATCATCCCCAAAATAGAACTCTAAATCTCAATGGAAAATAAGAAAAATTAAATTTTAGTTTTCTCAAATGCATAATTATTGCACTTGTTCTTTCTCTTTTACTTTTCTCATATTCCTCGGCTTGGCCACCCCTTGTTCTTCTCAATTTTCTCGTCACTTTCACTATTCACATTGTCGAAATATTGGTCAAGCCACACAAATTTCAACTCAGACCTCCAAATGGGAAGATCCAATTGACCTTCCTAAAAGTTACCAATAAAAAATGAAATTATGCAAAATTGAAATGCTTTCATGAGTCTTGAATTAGGGTAAATGAAAATAAAACAAAAATTGATTTCGACTCTTACCCATTTAGATAATTGAAGATCAATTAGACTACCTGGTGCCTGCTGCTAGTTTGAGTTTAGTTTTTTCCATCATGGAAAAGATTCTATTTCACCATTTTTGAGTGATAGAGTACAGAGATAAAGAGAAATAGAGAGATAGAGAGAGAAAGAGATTTTTTTTATTAGTTACTATGTATATCACCATAATCGTTCGATGTACTGAGAGATAAAAATGGGGGTAAGGTATAAATTTGTGAAAAAAGAAGAAGGGGAAGGCGTGGAAGATGGGCAGGAAAAGATAACTCATTTGGAAAATAGGAAAGGACAGGTAGGGGGTATCGGGTCGAGGCTGAACCGGTGGTAAATGGGTAGATGGTTAGGTTGTTTAAGATTGTGCCACATATCATTAAATGAATCCGTTAATTGTGGGAGTACAACAAGGATGTCGGGGGTCTATTTAGAAACAGTCTCTCTATCCCAGGATATGGGTAAGGTCTGCGTACACACTACCCTCCCCAGACCCCACTAAGTGAAATTATATTGGATTATTATTGTTGTTGATAACGGTAGGGGTAAATAGCGAGAGAAAGTATAACAATACTAATAACTAATTTCCACCAGTGAAGGGACATATTTAGACCTTTTCGGTAATTTAAATGCACAATTTAAAATGGATAAGTAAGTCCACATGCAGTTGAACAATTGACTGAGGCAGGCAGTTGAACAATTGACTGAGGTGTCATCAAGTGTTCATTATTCTAGAATGCTTATGAAGCACGCACATACTCCAACTTTGAGCAACCAACATCTAAAATGATGTGTGTGTGTATGTGTAGGTAGTGATATATCTCTTGCTATCTTTTGAGCATTGTCTGAACACACATCACATTCACAATTGCACCAAAATAACAATGTGTTACTTTATTTGTACTATCTAACTATATTTCTTTTTTCTTTTCTTTTTTTTGTATTTCACAGTGTGAATATCTTGATATTAATCTGATATTATTTTAAGATCAATAACTAGATGATTTCCATTTGAATTGCTACGGAGATCAACTACTCCATGTCTGTTTTGAACTTGGGGGATTCAATTTTATGAAGATAACACCAACTTCTTGACAACCTCTTACAATATATACTATTTATTAAAATAACATAGCTCTGGCTGTTTTAAATCTTTAAAAGAAAACCCATTTACTCCAAAAGTTTTACTTTCAATGTGAATTGCAACAATTTTATCTACAATGTGGCCTATGTTGTATTTGAAAATTGATGCTCATATCAAGAGTGTGAATAACTGCCACACTCTAATCCTATTGATAAAATTAAATTCTTAAACAAATGACTTGGCATTTGGTTACCCGAGCTAACAGTTATGTGTTGCCATGTGGATGATGATACTTACATCTAAGTTGCTCCTGCTGGAATCTATATTCCCATGTAGCTGTGAAAAGAGTGTGGGTGATGTAATTAGAACAAAGCTGCTTAATTGTGAAGAACATGATGCTCTTGTGTATTTCATATGACCATATGTTTTGTCTTATTTGTCATTGCCTAGGAGAAAACATACCGATCTTACCACTCTATTTCTAGGAAAATCACAACTGATTGGTTGTAATCTTAGAAGTTGTTCATCCATCTTGGTAATTTGAGAAGGCATAGGATATATATATGGATCTGGATCTGGCCTAAAGCATTTGTCTTCCACTGTAGATGTCTCTTTCTAATCTGGAGGAAAGATGAATGCAGATAGTAAAGTTCAGGAAGTGCTTACCATGACAAAGAAGAAGAATAGACAGAATCATGACTAAAGTGCCGCTAGAATGCTTCAATATTGACATTATATGGACTGCTTCAATGGATATGGCATCTTATCTTAATACTATTATATGAAAAAAGAGGATGTTAAAGAGAGTTTAACATCATACTTTTATTTGAAATTTTTAGGCATTGCACAAGTTTGAATGGCAACATAGTAATAGATTGCAGAGGAATGTTGTAGTCAAAAGTTGTGTTGCTGCAAAACTAAAGCATGGAGAAAGTGGGAGCCACATTGAAAGAGGGAATAATAGGACGTTTGGGCAAAAATAGCTTATTTTGAGAAGTGTTTTTTTTAAAAGTACTTTTGGTGAGAAGTGGCTTGTGTTTGGCTAATTAGTTTGAAAAGCACTTCTGAGTAGCAATTAGTGTTTGACTAAGCTTTAAAAAATTGCTTCTAAGTGTATTTTTCTCAAAAGTGCTTCTCAAAAAAGTACTTTTGGAGAGAAGCTATTTTTTTCTGCTTCTCCAAAACTGTTTTAGCTTCTCCTCAAAAGCACTTTTTTTTTCTTACAAAAGCTTGGCCAAACACTTCAATTTTTGGCCAAAAGTGCTTTTGACAAAAGAAAATTACTATTGGCAAAAAAAAAGCTTGGCCAAACGGGCTATAAGACTAATAGATGGTAGACAAGTACTTGGAAGTGCTGCGGAATTCATAAAGATTGTCTTGGTTAGAGAAGTTGATGAGAACAATCTCAGTTACATGTAGGGGTATGCATTCGATTTATCGATTCGATTTTGACCCTTATCCATAATTACTTATCGATTATCGATTTATATATATGCTTATCGTTATCGTTTCAATAAGGTTTCGATTTCGATAACAAATAATCGATTCGATTTATCGATAAACCGATTCGAATACACACCCCTAGTTACATGTGTTAGCTTAGTTTTTCTGTGAATTAATATTTCAACTGGGAATCCTTTTGGTGCTGGTACTTTGGCTTCCCCACTTATCCAAACAAGCAAATTTTATTCCTTTGGCGTTTGAAACCTTATATTTGTAGGTTACTCCACCACAAGAGAAAAGTTCAAACGTTTTTTTATATTCAAAGGTCTTCATCACATGTATTAGAGAAAATAGTTTCAGATACCTTTTGCATATGTAGCTAAAATAAATTTCTTAAAAATAAATTAGTCATGTTGGGCCCGCAAAGGACGGGCTGAACCTTACTAGTCTTAACTATATATTAGAGCAAGCTATTTGTCTGATGGCCCAAACGATAACATTCGCTAGTTTTATATATATAAAAAATATGTATATTATATATTATTATATAAAAACATATACTCCTATATTCTTTCTATTTTATTATATTTTGAAGTTGTTTGGTTAAAACGGATAGCAAGTGGATTATCATATACTATACTTTTGCTGTCTAATAATTGTGAGGGAATAAATTGCACCACATTTACTGTCAAAAGATTTAGTGAGAGTATTTACAATACGACCCAAATGAGCCTCACTCACGAGTATATGAGCAATTCTTCTCATTGCTTGGCTTGTAGTAAATTAAAATTGTTGGAAAAATATCACAGTAATTTTTTATGGATTAGTGTGAAATATTGTTGGTCGACTTTTTGTGACAAGAATCTCGTTTAAACGTGTAACTATAGCACAAATTAGACAAGATTTTCATGTTTAATCATAGCCGTCATGCATAGTAGTGTATTCATAAATGCGTATGAAATAACAAGAACTATTTCTGATGATTCATATATAACTGGCCCAAATAATGTTATACTTGAACATAATTGATTGGGTGATTCGTTTACATTATATATTGTAAAAATATATAGGTTCGAGGGTCAGGTCTTGAATATATTTAAGTCCGTACCCCTGTCATGGTTCGTGAATTTAAGATTCGGTTTGGTTTTGAAAGATCAAATTACTCATTTCTAGTAACTAGTTTTAGAATACGCGCGTTGCGCGTGTACTCTATATTATTAAGCATTAATTTTTTTAAATTACGCAAATGCTATTAAACCATGTAGTTGAATTATTAAATATTATTTTAAGAATATAAACTCTGAAAAATAATTAATATTAATCATATTTATCCAATTTAATAGGTAAAAAAAATTATAAGCCTGTGGGATGGGCATTGTTTGGGCAAACTCAAAATTTAAACCGAAATTCGAAATTTTTAGATTTTTGGTTTGGATTTTCGGATTATGGATTGGATTTTGGATTTAATTTTTAAATTTTTTGGATTTCGGATTGGATGTTGGATTTGATACTCTGGATTTTTTGATATCCGAGAATCCGATGAAAAATTCCCATGAAAATTATCTCGTCGGGTCGTGCGGGGGCATAAGAAGAAAATAACTCCTTGTTAGCACAAACATGGCGGGTGGCTCCAGAATCAATCCACCAGTCTTTAGAATTTCCTACCAAGCTGCATTCAGACAACATGGCACAAAAGTCCTCTATTTCGTCAGCATTTTCAACCATGTTAGCTTGATTCTTCTTCTTCTTCTTTTGTACATCATTCTTTGGTGCATGAGAGTCCACGACCTTATGTCCAGACTTTCCACAATTGTGACAACTACCTTTGAACTTCTTCTTGTTCGGGTAATTCTTTGGTCCATATGCCTGCTTTTTTTTTATCGATCGATCATTTAACAAATCCAAATCCAAAACCGATGTCGAGCCGAGCGACGACGACGGCGCGAGGGTTCGTTCTCCTCAACTCCTTTTAAGTGCTCTAAAAAGTGATCATATATTTATACACACAGGTGTAGTTGTCTTTCACCAATGTGGTACAAAATTCATGGCAAAAGTTCATTTGATTCAAATTTTCATTTCCCTCCATTTTATTTTCCATCATTTCCGAACGAAGATACTACATTATATCACCAAGTCTATTCACCTTTTTCTTTAACCGATATTTGATATCTGAAGCTCTGACTAATCCAAATTTTATATTATATTAAATCTATTAAAGAGGAAAACGATTCATACTAGTAATGGTGAAAGAAAATCAAGAAGTTGGTTCTCCACTTACGTAAATCAAAAAATAAGGTGACACATATAATACCTAATTACCTACGTTTTTCCTTTAAATTATTTATGAAAGAGTTGAAAATGATATACTTCATCACTACAAAATTTATTTACCACTTCTCACTAATCAATAACTAATTTAACTAAATTTAGAGCTAAATCAGGTTAGATTAACTTATGAAGCTTAGATATTTATAGAATAAGTTAAACGTATTATAAATTGAAGTTTTCCCTATTTTGAACTGAGGAAATAATAGATGTTAAAATTTTATTATTAAAATTTACTAAATATTTACTTGCGGAGAAAAGACAAATATTACGGGAAAATGAATTCAAAGCTTTAGAAGCAAGTGGGGTTCAATGCCCTTGAATCAAGGGCTTAGATAGCCTGTAGAGGAAGGTGTTCACTTTAATTTATCATTGGATTCTTAGTCATTGAGCAATTCTTCCAATAATCTAGGAGACAGCTCACCAATTAATGCACCCTAGCTCCACCTTATGTGTTCAGAGGCGGATGCAATGTATCAATAATTTGATACCGGATTCAATTGGATTATGTATTTTTAATGAGAAACATAAGTTTATATATATAAATTCAGTGAAATTGCAAAAAATTATATTTATAAACTCATAACTTTAAAAATATAATGGGTTCAATGACAAAATTTTAACAGTTCTAAGACGAGGATCTACCGAAAATAGATTCTTTATCTTCGCAAAATAAAAGTAAAATTAAATATACATTAATTTTTCTAGATCTTACTTGTGAGATTACTATATTTGTGGTTGTTGTTTTAAAATAGATGTATCAGCATATGTTTTGTCTGCTAGCATACTTATCACATATAGTATTGTATTACAAAGTACAATAAGATTTTCTATTCTTGTTCCATGGGCACCATGTGGAAAAGACCAGCCAAATTTAGGTAAAAGAATTTATATTTTGAAAACTGCAATTACCGTCTCCAAGCAACCATTTCTCAGCTTATTATAAATTAATTACAAGTTCCTTAAAGAGCTTGAGCTGATTAGAATAGGTTAGAATAGGATTACACGCGATATATTGAAGCATACAAAAGTATAAATAAAAAACGTGCATCCAAACAGATTTATCTAATAACTAATTTTAAAAACTTCCATATTAGAGCAAATCCTTGCATTCTTATGGCATACAAAGAATTACAAGCTGATTTGGAATATAAATTACTACAAACAAAATTAAGAAAAAGATACCCAAAAAAGGAAAAACCCATCAAAACCACGGTAGTAACTCTTAATGCAGGTGGTTCATCAGCTTGGATAAGCATAAGCGAGGTGAGTAACAATGGCGGAAGTATTAAATCCATTAAAATTGGACCCAGCTGCTTTAGTATAAGCGCCCATATTAGGAAAAACCAGCCAATCATTAACCTGCAGCTCCGGTAACTGGTAATCCCTTAAAACAGTATCAAGAGCATCACAAGTGGGCCCAAACACAGTCGTCGGAAACGTTTTCGACCCGCCGCAGGTGACGTTACTACGATTCGACTGAACAGCTAACGGCGTTGCATTCACCGTCGCATGGTCGTAAAGTACACAGTTCATCGAACCGTACAGCCCGTCGTTGATCCAATACTCCCTCAATTCACCCCTCACTCTTTTCCCTATAATAGTCGTTGCCAAAGTAAACGCCGTCTCTGCAAAAAACCGACCCGGTTCAGCTATGATTGTCAACTCTGGTTCGTCATCGAAGCGTTGTTTTAAAGCTGATTTAACGGCGACGGCGGCGGCTGTGAACTGGTGGCCAGATGTAAACCCGCCGCCGACGTCTAGAACAGTCATTTTCGACATCCCGAGTTTAGCAGCTGTTTCAAACACTTCCTTAGCCGCGGCTATGGCGCCGAGATAAGCGTTTGAATCGGCGTCTCCGCTTCCGATGTGGAAGGAGACGCCGGAGACGGTGAGCCGGGCGGCCTGAGCTGCGCGGAGCAGCGGTTCGACTTCTTCTGGAAGCGCGCCGTATTTTGGGCCCATTGGACATCTCGCGTTGCCGTCGAACATGGGTTTGATTCGGAGCAAGAGTTCGGATTTTGGGTGATGCTTTCGGATCTTGTAAACCTCATCTTCGGAATCGTAGGTTGTCAAATTCACCCCAACTTTAGCTGCAAAAATAATATCGGATTCCGGTTTGCATGGATTTGCAAAAACAATACGGTCAGGTGAAATGCCAAGGGCTAAAACGTACTCAATCTCAGCACGGCTAGCACAATCAAAATTTGAGCCCATAGCAGATAAAATTGAAAGGAACGACGGTTCAGGGTTACATTTAACAGCGTAAAATGGACGGATATTTGGGAGAGCAGATTTCCATTGGTCCATAAGAGAAACAACCTCCCCCAAATCTAACACGTAAAAAGGTTGTTTCTCATCTTGTAATTTTTGGGTTATGATTGATAACATGAAATCTTGTAAGGCATCTCTTGAGAGAGGGATGACTTTTCTGGTGCCGTTTTCCGCCGCCGCCGCCGCTGTAGGAGAAGCTCCGCCGCCTATTGTGGACTGAAGAATGGCCGCCGGGTTCAACCCGGAAACGATGATTGTTTGGCCGGCCATCCAAACAAAGGAAGAAAAGGGAGAGGTAATTGAGAGGAAGGAATCAAAGGGAAAGAAAAAGAAACTAGGGAGTCAATAATATGAATATTGTGTTTCTCTTGTTCCCTTTGAGACGGGGAAACCTCAAAAAGATCTTTATCATTATATAGAGGGACGAAAAGAGATACCGCTACTGATAATAATATTGTGTAATCTACTTAGTATTTTCTTTTTTCTTTTTTTTTAGAGAAATAGCTGTTGAAGGGGTAGGTGGTCAACGGTATCGAATTTAATTACAAGTCATTTATGTAAATCTGATTAAGGGGTGTACTTTTTATTAGGTAAATGATAATTATCTAACGGTGCATGATTTTTTCTATGATACATTGGAGAACCACGAAAAAACCAGCGGAAGTCAATCCACATATTGTATGGAAGATTCCATTAGTATACTAGCAAATAATTACTACTAGTATATTGTGTTTGCACCTGAATGTATTTTTTAAAGTAAATGTTCATTATTAATCTTATTAATTAATGTGTGTTTTTACTTTAACTTGTGACTTTTAAAATTAAATTGCTTAGTTTAGTTTAAATAGGATATGTATTAGTTTGTAAATTACATAATTAAAGTTGTAATCTAGTGCTTGTAATTTCACTTATTACATAATTCTAATCACACTAAAAGTCCTCTTTCATTACATCTTCCCCTCACTTTCTTTATTTATTTATTTTTCAATTTTTGATTTAACCGTTCATTGTTCGAAATTTAAATCGTAAAATGTCAATTACGAAGGATTTTGAGCTCCTTAAAGATGGCCCAATTTTTAAAATTTGAATTGAAAATCTCTGATTAAAGGTGAAACTTTTTACATTGAATCACACCGATTGGTGTTATCTTTCACTATTCTAATCTGTTCATACCTTTAATAATAGTAAAATGGAGATGCATGTGCATGATGGGCTTAGCTTAGCCAGCCTCTTTCTCTAATTTAATTTCTTTTCAAATCTTGGGATAAAGAAAGAAAATAGCACATGAAAAATGTGGATCTTAGGGAAAGGACAGCCAATTGTGGCTTGTCCTATTTGGTGGTCTCAACACAAATTGTTATCATTAATGAACTAATTTAGCATCTCAGATCAAAGCATATACCCCTTTCAAAGGCTCCAACAGTCAAGTTCCCTTTGTAAAAGTCTCACCAACCCCTACCAAAGGCACCAGCAACCCCTTTGGCTTTGAGTTTTGGCCTAAGGGGGTTCTTTATAAATAAACAATAACAAAATCAATTAATTTTTAAAAATAAAATCTGGAGAGGGTAGAATGTATGCAGCTTTATCCCTATTTTGGAAAGATAGAGAGGTTGTTTCCAATATACCCTCGGCTAAAGGAAAAAAAAAGTAATGGCAACAAATAGTAACAACAACAAAATAAAAAGAAGACCGAAGCCAAGATAGCTAGCAACTAAACGGTAGGTAATAATAGCAATCTAAGAATAAAGGTGTTTAACGTGAAAATGGTAATAACAATTAAATTTGATTTAGTGGTTCTAAAAATACGTGATCTATTTTTATGCTAGTTGTTAGGCAGTTGATGCTATGTGAAAGACTTAGAAACGAAACAAGAGCTTAAGAACGAGGTGTTAATCAAACCGAATCGCTGTCAATTGGGGCCTCGAGCTTGCCTATTCGAGGGCCTCGAGGTCGAGTTTGAAGCTCGGCTGGGAGCTATCGCAGGCGGTCGATGGTGAATAACAATTATAAATAGATCAAAGGCAGCTCTTTATGGCCAATATTAAGCAATAAATGATGAACAATAAATAGAACACAATAAATATGAGCAATAAATAAGATAACAAAATCGAGATAATGTGTTAACGAGCAGAGAAAATGTTCTAGTATATTTAGTATGGAGCAACAGAACATTACAAAATGACAAGGATCCCCTTTATATAAGAGGGGGAATTCCAACATAGTACAAGTGCATTAATTACAAAGATATGGGGATGGGACAGCTAGTTGACATCATGAATGAGGTCTGAACTTAGCTTACTAGACTTCGTCAGCCCTAATTGTGCGCCTTGGAAACTACCCACCTTTCCATAATAGCCGTTGGTTTGTGTTGCCCCGAGGTCGAATGTCGGTAGCCCCGAAGGTGAGCCTCGACCCTAGTATCGAACCTTGTGAAATATGCCTATGAGCCATCATAATGACGAAAAATTGGACCCTCCAATTTTATCGTATACAGATAGTTTCTGTGTTTCTACAGTGAAAATGAATATGAAACGATCTTGAACTCCTGCCCTTCGGGTATTCCCGTAATGACGATATTCAAAAGGTGCCAAAAGACGACGTACATACATCCCCTAAAGCCTTCGCATTGATTATGGTGGTTGGTTGTCCCTTGGCATCTTTCAGTGCACGTGCGAGGCCTCTATAAATACTTCTTTTCTCGTTCCTTACAATTCATTGTACCACCAAGCCCCCAAAAAAGGTTCTTTCTCCCTTTACTTTTGTTCTTTCTTAGAAACGCAACTCCCCTTTCTCTTCCGGAATCTTTTAGGAATGGCAAAAACTTCTGCCTCTGCTTCTCAGGAGAGCGTGACCTCCTCCTCTTCTCTTCTATCTAAAGGAAAAACGTCAATGCCTCCTCGTGCTGAGGAATGTGTTCCAGAATTTTTTGCAACGACTTCCGATTTCAAGGTCGAGAGACCTTCCTCAAAACCTGGGCATCGCGAGCCCGTGTCTCAATATATTAGATCGGTATCAGACGTTGAAAAGGTGAGGACTGATTACCGCTGGGGGGTGCGGAGCTTGTGAAGATCCCTACTCGGGAGGAGGACATAACGACATACAAGGCCGACTTCCTCAGTGTGTATACTTACCCATTCACCTTGGGCTGGTGTGGCCATCCTTGCCTTCGATAGACCCCGTGATTCTCGACTTCTGCCAACAGTATCAGGTGACCCTCAGCCAAATTCACCCTTCATTCTGGCACATTTTTCTACATGATGAGGTAGTATGTAAACATGATTAAGGAGATGCCCTTCACCCTCGATCACCTAATCAGGATGTATAGACCTCATCACTTCCGTAGGGGCCTGATTAAGCTCCACTGCCGAGCTTTGAAGGCCTTCTTTGCTTGTATTGAAGAAGCTGAGAATGGAGGATGGATGAGCCGCTTTATTCGAGTAAGGACTTCGGACCTGATCCCGGTGGAAAGGATGTCGCTCCCCAAAAGGTGGAATATGGAACGTAAGTAAACACCCTATCTAGAATTTCCTCACTTCTTTTTAGGTACATCCTTTCATGCGCTAATTCTTTCTGTTGATGCAACCGTGGCAATTTATCCTGGCGCAATCACGGACCTCTTGGGTTAGGTCAGTCGGTTGGACTCAATAAACCCATATGTCAAGTGAGTGTGGCGTGACCTGTCTCGAGCTCGGTGGGAAGCTAAGGACCACGATGAGCTCTCTCATATGTTGCAATCGCTACTTATAGCGCCCTTATTCCGTGTGCGTACTTCTATTATTTGTGTAGGTTTGGGGGAGATTCCTTTGATGCAGGGAACATTGCTTGGTGAAGAGAGTACTTTGGGGCCCGATGAAGAGAAGAAAGGAAAAGGGAGCCATTGAATGAACCTTCTGAATCCAAGAAGATCAAAGTGGAAGAAACTAAGGCCAACCCGGTAGCCCTGACTCCGAGAGCAATTGGAAGTCCCCGAGTTGAAGGTGAGGGGGAAAATAATTTCTCGATAGCGCCCTTGGGAGGGGGAAACTTGACCGATCCTCAGGCCGTAGAGATGATGGCTCTTGAGCCGGAGCTTGATGTCGTTGTGGTCTGACTTTGGAATGAGGAGGCTACTGAACAGGCGTCGGGTGATGTTACCGAGCCGGCCGATGGCCAAAATACCCTTCGAGATGGAACGCATTTGGTAGGAAGTTCGGAGGGGCCTAGTTCTAGAGCCCTTCATGGGCAAAAGATGGCCCTGATTAACTCTACTGGTGTCGTCGTCGTGAGTGGTTCCCCTTAGGGAATGACCTTACCCCCTAAGGGAATGCAAGAAGTACCGAATGAAGAATATTCCGATGCGGGGGTGCCTATTAGAGATAGAGAGGCGCTCGAAAGGCCTTCAGCCGCTCCTGAGGGAATTCCCGGGCTCGATGCTTCACTCTTCTTTGGAGAAATGAGCAGGCTTTTCGAGTATGTAGCTTTAGTAAATCTTGCCTTCCATTCTGATTTTTGTCGCTATGATCTTTGTCTTTCTAACTTCTCTTTTTCATGGCTTCAGTCCAAGGCGCTTTACAACCACACTTTCGCCCGATTTCAAGCTGAGGTGATACGTTATGAGCGTGAGAAGGCTCACCTTATTGAACATGTTATGTAATTTCTGTTGCTATTGTTTGAATGTTTGCGGGATCCCAATGTTTTAATGTCCCAGATTTGATCCATACAGTTTGAGAAGGAAGGTGCCCTGTTGAGGGGGAGGCGCCAAGCCAGATATTTTGAAGTCCTCGAACTCAAATGGCATGTGAGAGAGATTACCTCTAAGAGGAATACTCTTCAGGAAATAATGGCCTCAGTCGGTCGTCAGCTTCAAGATGCGAGGGCGGACAGTGACAAATACAAAGGTCTCTACTCCGAGTTAATAGTTGCACTATCCAAGATCAAAACCGAAGCTGAGGCGCTTATATCTACGCATAAAGAGGATGTTGTTGTAATAAACGCCCACACCGGGAGAGTGTTTGAGGGGTACAAGAGGGTGAAGATCTTAGAAGAGAGAGTTGTTTCCCTGTTTGCTTATGAAGATGTGTCGGGTAGTCGCTCAGAAGATGACGAGAATGGAAGCGGGACTCCCCGTGGGGAAGAGGCCATTGAAGGTCATGGCTGTAGTCGAAGTGTTGGGGCACAACCTCCAGCGAAGCTATCAAAGATGCAGGCTCGATGATGGATCGGGATTCTGTTTGGCCCCTTTTTTATAAGGATTTTTCAAAAGCCTTGTAAACATACCTCCACGAGCCATATGTGTAATAGGATTTTTGCCTTTCATCATTTCTTTTCCCCTTTGACTTTTAAGAATAATAAGCGATGCTTTTGATAATTGATTCGAGATCTAAGCCCTTGGGTTATGACCTCGGGTTTTTGCTATTGTTGAGCGGCCCGTGATGGTCGAAAGTCGATCCCCGAGTATTCTCGGGTTAGACCTGTCTTTTATACGTTGGGTCACTGTGACCTACAATTTTAGCGCTGGCGATAGTGGCTCTTACGTATTTGGTCGGTGCGATCTTTAATTTTTATTAATGGCGACAATGGCTCTTACGCGTTTGCTCTTGGGCATATTCAGTAAACTGTTTTGGGTTCGGTCTGTGAATCGGGTTACAACTCGAGCTCATTCGACCCTCAAGTTTTTGAATTTCAAGATGGCCCTTAGGCTCTTACGTGTTGGATCGGTGCGACCTTTTATATGGGCTGTCGACAATGGCTTTTACGCCTTTGCTCTTCGATATATTCAGTAAATTGTTTTGGGTTCGAAGTCTTTGAATCGGGTTACGACTCGAGCTCATTCGACCCTCAAGTTTTTGAATTGCAAGTTGGCCCTTAGACTCTTATGCGTTGGGTCGGTGCAACCTTTTATGTGGGCTGGCAACAATGGCTCTTACGCCTTGGATCGATGAAACCTTTTATATAGGCTTTGATTTTCCCTCGTTAAGGACTTTTTGAAATAATCTTTGCCTGACTCTTCGACGGCTTAATAAAAAACCTCGATTGTGAGTCATTATATGGCGATGATCGAGCACCTCGAAAGGTTTGGCTCAGAGGATGAGTATCTCGAAGCCAGTTGTTTAGGATCTGACGTAGTGGAGCTCTTTACCTATGTCGAGGGTAGCCTGTTTAAACGATTCTTTCCAAAGTATATTCGAAGTAATTGAAGGCCTATGATTTGTAGCGATGGTCGGCGTCCCCGAGTCGCGTTAGTTTGGCTGGTACAGCCTTGTGACTGGAATCATTTATGTTTGGCTGGAGCCTTTAAGTCCAGAGTGAAGTAGTTTTGGCATATATATCAAGGATATTCTTTTTTAGGGGTCTTACAACTTCTATATATAGCCGAAACTTTGAGATCGGGTTTATGCCTTTAGTAAGGTCTTACAAGTTTTACATGCCTTTGAGGTCTTACAATTTTGGATACTAGGTGCAAGTATGGTTCATGCATTACTTGAGGTATTACATAAATTGATGTTGCCTTATACATGTCTTATGAGACCGAGGTTGCCCGTATGTGGTCTTATGGCCTCGGGTTTTGATAAGTGAATGGAGATGGCGATTGACGGTAGTCCCCGAGTGGCCGAGGGTTTCTTGGCTTGGGAGCCATTGCTTGTGAACTTGGTATTGCCTTATCGAGGGCTTATGAATTTGGAGTTTATGACCCTGAGGTCGTGTAGCCTTTGGGTTTTTGACGCCAGTCCCCAAGAGTTCAGGACATTTTTGCTCTAGAGCCACTTTGTGATCTTGATGTTGCCTCATTGAGGGCTTATGAGTTAGGAGCTCCGACCTGGGGTTCGTATTGTTTTAAGTTATTGATGCCAGTCCCCGAGTGTTCGGGATATTTTTTAGCTCTAGGGCCATTTTTTGCAAAATGTCGAGCTTCCTTGAAATGCAAAATGATTTTGGGAAGTATTTTTTGATTACTTAGAGCAAGTGTACATGTTTTAGCTGTTATGGGCTCGTTGTTCTATGTGGACATGGTTTGTTCGACCGTTTGGCCCGGTATATTACTTTCCTATTGAGTCCCCATTTGGTGTATCTTGGCTTCTTCGAGTAGGTGACCTTCCGGGGGATGGCCCCCAGTATTTGAGGTTGGTTGCAAAAAAAGCCTTGAATACTTGTTGGAATTTCCTTAGGTAGCATATAGATGTTGCCTCATTAAAAACCTTGCCAATAAAACCCTTTTTGGGATAAAATCCGGTTGAAGGAAAAGAGTACAATGCGTGCCTTAGTAGTAGTATCGTTTCAGCATCGATATGTTCCAATTTCTTGGAAGTTGCTCGCCTTCCATGGTGTCGAGCTTGTAGGACCCTTTGCTGATTACTCCAAGCACGTGATAAGGTCCTTCCCAATTCTGGCCTAGCTTTCCTTCATTAGGGTTTCAGGTGTTGAGGGTGACTTTCCTTAGGACCAAGTCCCTGATTCTGAGATGGCGAAGGTTTGTTCTCCTGTTGTAATACCTTTCGATCCTTTGCTTTTGAGCGGCCATTCGGACCAGTGAGGCTTCTCATATTTCATATAATAGTTCGAGGACTATGGTCATAGCCTCGTTGTTTGAGCTCTCAATGGTGTGTCAGAATCTGGCGCTTGGATCCCAGACCTCCACTGGTATCAGGGCCTCGGTGCCATATACTAGAGAGAAAGGCGTTTCCCCTGTGCTTGACTATGAAGTTGTTCGATATGCCCACAACATTTCGGGACATATTTCTCTCTATTTTCTTTTAGCGCTTTCCAACTTCATTTTAAGTTGTGGATGATGGTTTTGTTCGTGGATTCGGCCTGGCCGTTTGCACATGGGTGGTAAGGCGTTGACAGGATTCTTTTGATTTTATGATCCTCAAGGAACTGTGTTACTTTGCTTCCGATGAAATGCCTCCCATTATTGCATGTTATCTCGGAAGAAATCCCGAATCGGCACATAATGTGATCCCAAATGAAGTCAATGATTTCTTTTTCCCTTATCTTCTCGAAGGCCTATACTTCCACCAATTTTGATAAATAGTCAGTCATAAATAAAATGAATTTAGCTTTACCTGGCGCCATTGGTAGGGGTCCGACGATGTCCATTCCCCATTTCATGAATGGCCATGACGATAAGACTGAATTTAGTTATTTGCTGGGTTGGTGAATCATAGGGGCAAATCTCTCGCACTTGTCACACTTTCGGCCGAATTACTTAGTGTCCCTTTCCATGTTGTCCCAGTAGTAGCCTGCCATGATCACCTTTCGGACCAAGGAATCAGCGCCGGAGTAATTTACACAAGTACCCTCATGGATTTCTCGGAGTACATAGTCTATGTCCCCCGGCCCCAAACATACTGCTAAGGGCCATTGAAGCTTCTTCTGTATAGACTCCCATTTTCATCGAGTGAGAACCGGGCTGCTTGGGATCGCAGGGCCCTTGATTCATTTGGGTTCGCGAGTAATTTTCTGTCTTTCAGATAGTCAATGTATGTTTTTCTCCCATCCCATGTTAGGCTTGTAGAATTAATCTCGGCATGACCTTCCTCAACCACTGATTTGGAGAGCTGAAGAACAGCTCCGGGGAGTAGATCATATTCTTTGACAGATGATCCCAGATTTATGAGGGCATCAGCCTCGTTGTTCTGCTCACGAGGTACGTGGACCGGGGTCCATTCTTTTGAAACGGTATAATGTGATTTGGATTTTGTCCAAATACCTTTGTGTTTTGTCTTTTCGGACCTCGTAGCTCGCATTTACCTGGTTTACTACCAGGAGCGATATACTCGGCCCATTTACCTGGTTTACTACTAGGGCACCAATTCCAGACCTGCAATCATAGCCTCATACTCGGCTTCATTGTTAGTCAATTTTGCAATTTTTATAGATTGCCTGATTATGCCGCCCGTGGTCGGCTTCAGGAATATACCGAGCACGAATCCTCTTATGTTTGTAGCGCCGTCGATGAACAGGTTCCATACCCCGGAAGATGCGTCTGATTTTAGCAAGAGTTCCTTTTCTACCTCGGGCACGAGGGAGGGTGAGAAGTCGGCCACGAAGTCCGCTAGAATCTGGGACTTGATGGTCATCAAGGGTTGATATTCGACATCATACCCCCCGAGTTTGTTGCCCCATTTGTCCAATCAACCCGATAGTTCGGGCTTATACAATATGTTTCGGAGAGGGTAGGTTGTTAAAATGCAGATACTGTGGCATTGAAAATAAGGTTTCAAATTTTGTGATGCGCTTATCAACGCAAGAGCTAATTTTTCTAGGTATAGATATTTGGTTTCGGCATCCCCAAGGGTCCGACTAACTTAATAAACAGGAAATTGCATACCTTGCTCTTCTCGAACCAGCACACCACTCACTGCTATTTCAGATACAACTAGGTACAGATACAATGTTTCATCCTCTTTTTGTGTGTGGAGCAAAAGCGGACTATTCAGATAGCTCTTTAGTTCCTCTAAGGCATGTTGGCATTCCGAAGTCCACGCGAAGTAGTTTTTATTTTTGTGTAAGGAGAAGAAATAGTCATTCCTGTTCAACGACCTTGATATGAATCTGCGTTGAGCCGCTATTCACCCCGTCAGCCGTTGCACGGCCTTTACATTATTTACCACCCTGATTTCTTTGATGGCCTTGATTTTGTCGGGGTTGATCTCGATCCCCCTGTTCGATAACATGAAGCCTAATAATTTTCCCGAACCCACTCTAAAGGCACATTTCTCGGTGTTAAGCTTCATGTTGTAACTTTTGAGGATGTCGAATATTTCTTGCAAATGAGTCAAATGGTCATGTGCATGCAGGGATTTAACTAGCATGTCATCAATATAAACTTCCATGGATTTTCCTATTTGATGCTCGAACATTTTATTAACTAGACGTTGGTATGTGGCCTTGCATTTTTCAACCCGAAGGGCATTACATTGTAACAGTAGGTACCATACTTTTTGATGAATGAAGTCTTTTCCCTATCCTCGAGGTTGATTTCAATTTGGTTATACCCTGAGTAGGCATCGATAAAAGTGAGGGTCTCATGACCGGCCGTAGCATCGATCAGATGGTTGATGTTAGGCAATGGGAAAGAATCCTTGGGGCACGCCTTATTTAAATCTTTATAATCTATGCACATACTTAACTTGTTTTCCTTTTTGGGCACTACCACTACGTCGGCCAGCCATTCGGGATACTTTACCTCTCTAATATACCCTATTTTAAGGAGTTTTGATACCTCGTCTTTGATGAACGCGTGTTTTACCTCGGACTGGGGTCTTCTTTTTTGCTTCACCGGTTTAAACCTGGGGTCAACACTCAATCGGTGGGTGGTTATTTTCGGTGGGATTTCTGTCATATCTTAATGGACCAAGCAAAATAGTCGATGTTGTTAATAAGGAATTGAATGAGTTTTTTCCTGAGTTCGGGGGTTAATCCCATTCCCAGGTATACCTTCCAATCAGGGAGATTCTTAATCAAAACAGCTTGCTCCAGTTCTTCAATTGTCGATTTTGTTGCATCTGACTCTTTGGAGGCGACGAAAGTTTGAGGGGCGACGAAATCTTCTTAATCATCCTCGGGGGTCTGTATGCTCCTAAACTCATTCGAGGCAGAGTGTATGGGCCTTGGTGCCTCTAGTAAACTGTGAACATTTCTTTTGTCGCATGATGTTCACCATATATGGTTATTATGCCATCTTTCGTTGGAAATTTTGTCATCTGGTGCAAAGTTGACAGCACTGCCTTCATGCTGTGTATCCACGGCCTGCCAAGCAATGCATTGTACCTCATGTCACCAATGATGACATGGAACTTAGTATTCTAAATTGTATCGGACACATCAGCCGGGAGGACGATCTCTCCCTTCATTATTCACCGGCCATGTTGAAGTCGTGGAGGACCCAGGAGGTGGGTACGACTTGGTTGAGTAACCCAAGTTGTTCTACTACCTTTGACCTGATTACTTTGGTCGAGTTGCCTGGATCCACGAGTGCACGTTTAATTTGAACGTTTCTTAAAAGGAATGAAATTACCAGTGCATCATTGTGTAGTTCTACCAAGGTCTCGAGATCCTACTCACTGAACACGAGGGTGTTTTCAGTCATGCGGTCTCGGATCGGCCCCTCGATTGTAGCAGACATTTTTGTCCGTTTGATCACAGGTCGTTGGGGAATGTCGGTCCCCCCCAATAATCATATAAATGACATGCCGAGGAATCTCTCTTTTTGCCCAGGTTGGGTGTTTTCGAGCTTCCTGCTGAGTTTCTCGGCACGCTCCCTAGTTAATGTAAGGATCGGCGTTAACGCTTTGGGCATCACTCGAGGTCGTATCCTAGAGGATCGTCTCCAGTGTGTTCTCAGGGTTTTGTGGTAGCACACCCGTACCTGGAGTAATTGTACCGCCATTCGACCTGAAACCAAAGATCTTGGACAAGAAAAGCGTGAAAGATAACTTGCGTTATATAGTTAAACCAGCAAGAAATAATCACTATTATTTTTAACCCCAAGGTGGGCGCCAAATTATTTACCGTGAAAATATTAATAACAATTACATTTGATTTAGTGGTTTTAAAAATATGTGATCTATTTTTATGCTAGTTGTTAGGCAATTGATGCTATGTGAAAGACCTAGAAATGAAATAAGAGCTTAAGAACGAGGTGCTAATCAAACCGAATCGATGTCAATCGGGGCCTCGAGCTTTCCTATTCGAGAGCCTCAGGGTCGAGTCTGAAGCTCGGCTGGGAGCTATCGCAGGCGATCGATGGTGAATAACAGTTATAAATAGATCAAAGGCGGCTCTTTATGGCCAATAACAAGTAATAAATGATGAACAATAAATAGAACACAATAAATATTAGAAATAAATAAGATAACAAAATCGAGAAAATGTGTTAAAGAGTAGAGCGAATGTTCTAGTATAGTATAGAGCAATAAAATATTACAAAATGACAAGGATCCATTTTATATAAGAGGGGGAATCCCAACATAGTACAAGTGCATTAATTACAAAGATATGGGGATGGGACAGCTAGTTGACACCATGATTCGGGTCTGAACTTAGCTTACTAGACTTTGTCAGCCATAGTTGTGCGCCTTGGGAACTCCCTACCTTTCCATAACAGTCGTTGGTCTGTGTTGCCTCGAGGTTGAGCGTCGGTAGCCCTCGAGGGTGAGCCTCCACCCTAGTCTCGAACCTTGTGAAATATGCTTATGAGCCATCATTATGACGAAAAATTGGACCCTCCGATTTTATCGTATACAAAAAGTATATTAAACTAACACTAATGTTATCAAACAAAGAAAGACAAAGAGAACGCTCGACTACCTACTAACCTTCTACCTTAATCCTCGACCTCCACACCCTCATATCAAGGGCCATGTCCTCAATAAGCTCCAGTTGCGTCATGTCCTGTCTAATCACCTATCCTAAGACTTCTCAGGACCTACCTCTACCCCTCCCCATACCCATCAAGGCTAACCCCTCACAAGTCCTAACTAGGACTTCTATGCTTATCCGTTTAACTTGTCTAAATCATCAAAACTGGTGGATTTACGATTCGAAGTTTATGAGTTTCTTGAGCAACCTCATATTAATATACAATAATAATTAAGTTCATAGTTAAATATCAACACCTTAAATGTTTAAAATATTAGATAAATTTTTATTATATTGGATTTGAACAAAAATTATTAAATTCCGTAAATCCATAAATTATAATATGGATCCGACCATATAGAATCCTAGATTTGATCCTATGTAATATGCATGCTATCATAATTATTGAAACATAAGCTAATTTGTCTGGTCTGATAATTTTAAGTCTCACAGCCCTCCACCATCCGCCCTCCGCCCTCCGCCCTCCCCCCAAATAGAAAAAACACACACGTCTTAAACACGCCATTATAAGATCAATTGCTTGAGTGAAAATAAAGTGTATATTGTATTGGTCAAAATCTGACCACCGTGGCCAAGCTGGCCAACGTCCCGCTCGAATGGTCGAGCAGCGAAAAACAGATGTAACCCACTCTGTATCTCCTCCCCGACATCCGACGAGTCGGCAAGGGTGACGCCTGAGGGTGCTTCTAAAGCACATTGGAGGCGAGAGGACGTGGAGCCCAGCAAAAGGCAATGGTGCCTCAGTTATATATAGCAAGGGAAAGCTTCCAACTAAGGGGGCCTTTTTTCTTTCATCAATAGCTGAACAGCTCCCTCCTAATACTCTTGATAGAAATTTATGAATTTCAAGGAATACATGTAAATGGGTCTCCTCATCGATTGATGGGATCATGGCATCAAATCTCAATAAGATCATCTATCTTCTCTTTATTTTGTGTATGATCCACGCTGTTAGTTCTTTGATTTGGAATTTATTATGTTTGGCTAAGATTTACCCCTCCATCTTTGATTGATTTCTCTAAAAGATTTTGATAACTTTTGAGTCAAACAATTTGGCGCCGTTTGTACGGATTTCTTAGTGAAATTTCCTAGTATCTCTTAGATCAAAGACCAAAAAATACGACCACTCATCAAAAAGAGCGCAAAGGAAAAAAAACAACCCGTGCGAGATAAAGGGGCAGCGCAGTAGGGGGAGAAGAGCCCAATAAAATTATCAAATCTCGGAAACCTTCATCCCACCAATCATCGACACACCAAACAAGGCGAGAGATGTTACCCATCATCTCTTCCTCATCGGACCGCCAGACGGGAGGCAAGAAAGCTTCATTCGAGATCACCTCCTAATCACAGCTCAAGTAGGAATATAATGGTCACACAGGCGAACGAATAAAATAAAAACATCTCAATTGAAGGACAAAAAACTATCGCAAAACAACTCTGATACCGCCCGCCGAGGATACCTCTGGACCAGAAGATAGGCTAGACAAAGAAACCTCAATTTTCGTACAAGGCGAACCCAAGCGAAACAACAATGTTCCACATCCTCCGACATTGCATCTTTCGCTACGAGTAGTGTTAAGCGGACTGGGACTCCCCAAAAGATATCTGGTTCACCAAAAACTGGGACTGATGATGGGTTATTATTTCGACCAGTTGAAATAACACCCTTTAAGGCTAAGAGCCTTCGCCAAAGAGAGAAGACTTTGACCTCGACCGAACGACGATGGGTTACTATTTCGACAAGTCGAAATAACACCCTTTAAGGCTAAGAGCCTTCATCAAAAAGAGAAGAGTTCGACCTCGATCAAACGACGACGGGTTACTATTTCGACAATTCAAAATAACACTCTTTAAGGCTAAGAGCCTTCGCCAAAGAGAGAAGAGTTCATCCTCAATCGAACGACGATGGGTTACTATTTCAATAAGTCGAAATAACACCTTTTAAGGCTAAGGGGTCGTTTGGTAGGGTGCATTGGAAAAGCTAATGCATGCATTAGCTTTGTGTATTAATAATACATTGTTTGGTAGGGTGCATTAGCTTTGTGTATTAATAATACATTGTTTGGTAGACATTTAGAACTCATGCACTACTTATGCAAAAATTAGTTACACATCCTATTTGGTATTATCCTATGCATAACTAATACATAGAAAATAATGGTATTAGCAATGTAATGGGTTTTAATGCATGCATTGGCTTAGTTAAAGACAAAATTGTCCTTCAAAATTTATGCTTGATTAAGATATTCTAGTTAGTAATTAATACAAGTTCAAAATAATCCAAATAGGGAGAAATAAAATTATATCCCTAGTAAATAAATAAATTCTTAGCATATTTTCTTTTTTTATAAATAAATATTTAATTTTATTTTACAATATAGGTAGACAAATAAAAAAAAATTTAAAACCTTTTCATATAAAAATATTTCTCAACATATGTTTCTTTTAAAAAGTTAGAGTATGGACTAGTTTTGAGGGCATTTTTGTAAACAAATAATTCTTTTAGAAATTGTGCAATATTTTAATACATCAAATCAAACAATGGATAAGAAATATGTTAGCATAACTAATACCTGCATAACTAATGCAAGCATAACTAATACCGGCACAACTAATGCAAGCATAACTAATATCAGCATTACTAATACATCATATTCAGCATTATTCTTATGCACCCTACCAAACGACCCCTAAGAGCCTTCGCCAAAGAAAGCAGAGTTCGACCTCGATTGAAGACGATGGATTACTATTTCGACAATTCGAAATAACACCCTTTAAGGCTAAGATCCTTCTCCAAAAAAAGAAGAGTTCAACCTCGATCGAACGACGACGGGTTACTATTTCGATAAGTCAAAATAACACCCTTTAAGGCTAAAAGCCTTCGCCAAAGAGAGAAGAGTTCGACCTCAACCGAACGACGATGGGTTACTATTTTGACAAGTCGAAATTACACCCTTTAACTCTAAGAGCCTTCGCCAAAACGAGAAGAGTTCGACCTCGATCGAACGATGACGGGTTGCTATTTTGACAAGTCGAAATAACACCCTTTAAGGCTAAGAGCCATCCCCAAAAAGAGAAGAATTCAACCTCGATCGAACGACGACGGGTTACTATTTTGATAAGTCGAAATAACACCCTTTAAAGCTAAGAGCCTTCGCCAAAGAGAGAAGAGTTCGAACTCGATCGAACAACGATGGGTTACTATTTCGACAAGTCGAAATAACACCCTTTAAGGTTGAGAGCCTCCACCAATACGAGAAAATTTTAACCTCGATTGAATGATGACGAGGCACTATTTTGATTAGGTCGGAATGCTTCTGAGAGCAAAAGCCATCAGAAGGAAAGAAAGATCGGGACTCGCCATATAGGCTTCTATCCCGCACTAAAAGTCTTAGATAGATGGAATAAAGATGAAGTACAAGGTAGATAACAAACAAAGAAAAAGGACTCTCCTTTATACAATGTCATTGTGCGTATTATCGACGCTTACATGTGGCCCAAGTCAACGAAAAGAAAAAAAAGGGGAAGAAACAACGACAAACAACAAACAACTAAAAATAGACAAGAAAAACATTCTTCATTCGGCATTATCACCGCCATAACGATCACCATCACCCTCACTGTCACTATCTCCAAGAAGCTCTCCATCAACGTCATCCATGCCCCCATTGCCTTCGGGCATCATCACATCATACCCACAGGTGATGCGAGCCTCCCGCACCTTCGCTCGCGCTTCTCCTTAAGCGGCCTCAGTCACAGTACCCACCTCCCACAAATTCTTATAATATATCCCGCTGGGCTTCGGCGTAAACCCAAAGCTCATGTGTGTGGCGGGGGACGGCAGAGGAGGAAGATTCAATCTGAGCCAACAGTCACTCATTTTCTGCCTCAAATGTTGCAACCCGATCTCCCAGAATTGATGCCTCTTAATCAATTTCACTGATGCGCTCATCAAGCCTAGCCTCCTTGAGAGTGGTTGTCGCCCTCTCCAACTCATATTCGGATTGAAGGAAGCAGATGGTTTTCTCCAAGGCCGTCTCCCTCGTCGAAGATTCGGACCAAGCATTCTCGATGCTCTCCAGTCCGGCGACCTTGCTTTCCAGCGCTACTAATTTTCCCCTCCATTCCACGCTCATCGCCTCGACCCTAGTCAAATTATGATCCATCTCCGATTACATCAACCTCAATTTCTCCTACAGATGCTCACATTCTACGTCGAATCCTTTGCCTAACTCGAGTTCCTCGTCCTTGATTCGAATTTGCTTCTCGAGCGCACTCTTGCTGCAGATAGCTTGTATCAACTCCTGGTCCCTTTTCTCTAACTCCTCACCAAGATCCCGATTACCGGGGTTCGTCCTTAGCCACTCATGCATATCGCGGCACCTGTTGCGGTAGCGATGATACTTCTCCAACATCTTCAAGAAAATTCTAGCCCGGATGTTGGCCCTACAAATGGTCTCCACTTCTACCAAGTACGTATGAAAAACACAAAGACAGGGTCAGAGCATTATTATCAGAAATGATGAAGAAAAAGGAGAGGAAAGTACAACGTACCCTTAATCCTATAGTGGCAACATCATCCATTAGATAAGCATCAGGAAAAGTTCGAACAGCCTCATTTTTGGCTTCGGAACACAGCAGGCCGAACTGTGTCACCAGGTCCTCCCCTTCCGCCAAGAGATTGACACCAGAAGGGATCATTAGAATACAGGTCAAGCCCCCCGCATGAACCACTGAGTGGGTAATTCCCTCTTCAAACATCCTAACTTCATTAGGGTCCAGGTCTGACTCTGACTTGTAGTCATCGACCACCACGTCCTTTCCCCTTTCCGCATTTGAGGAGGACGACCCGCCGTAGAAGACGAGGGTACGTCCGAAACTATAACGGCGGCCCTAGAAGTCTAATTTTCTGCCGCGATAGGTAGTTACTCACCGATAATGGTAGGAATCTCTTATTGAGCCGAGGCAAGGGTAGGAACTTCTGATTGCTGATCACAGACATCGGTGACTTCGATGGCCGATCGGGACCTTGTCCTGAGAAGTGGCCCTCACAGGAGTCACCAAGGCCGCAAATTCAACTAAAGCAGCCTTTGATGAAGGTCGGGCGATAAGTACCACGATCGGATGAGCAGATGCTGCCGGTTGACAAAAGGCTAACGGAGGAGCCCTCGTCTTCGGCACTCTCCTTGACATCGACATACGACCCATAAGAATCTACGCAATAAGATAGAGAACAACAGACAAAAACGTTATCTCACCTGTGAGGGGCCTGCGTCCAAACCTTTTATGAAAAGCTGACCATGTGTGAATCCCTATTGTATGAGGGAGGATGGAACTCACCCATTCGCGAATACCTTCGACAGGCGGATGGGCAATCTCTTAGCTACAAAGATGTGATAAAGTTTAACAAAAAACAAAAACAATCAGACATCTCAAAGACTAAAAATACAAAAAACTTACGTGTAAAGTTCCACCTCTCAGGTAATCCTGTTAGTCCCGCCACAATGTGCTCAGTTCGTACATAAAAATAATTCTCATAGAAACTATGGTTATCCCGGTCGTCCATCTTCACTACAAGACTCCTCGATCCTCGAGGACGCATGTGGATCATTAAGCCACGAATAAGTTGAGGAGCAAAGATGTTGAGCATATGGTCTAACGTGACCTCATGACCGGCAAGCTCCACGTATTTAAGCAGCATGAGGAATAAATTGTACAAATACGGTGAAAGTTGGGAGGTACATACCTCGTAAAAATGGCAAAAATCCACCACTAGCAAGAGAAGATGGAGTGTGTACCCTATGAGAAAGGGGTAGGAGTAAAGCACACATTACCCGGGATGGTCGAAATGAACGTTATTGTTCCCCACTGCCGGCTGTATATCGACGTAATTGGGGATCCCCTACCTTTGTTTCAACTCTGCAATATCCCTTTCTCACAAATTGGAGGAGACAGGTTCCAATTCGGACCCGGCACGAATACTGAAGTGAGTCGACTCCTCCCCCCTAGATGTGGAAGGATCTCAGCCACTATTGGGACCTCCTCTTCTTCCACCACATCTGTTCCTCCGGCGGCCTGAGCAGCATTTTTCGGTACCGAATTAGCGGTACGGAGATCATCGCGAGAAGAACCAACATCCATTTTTACCAAGAAAATCTTCCGAAGAAATAACGAAAGGAAAGGATAAAAGTTTGCAGCAAACAAGGGGCTAACAGAAAGTTGAAGTAGCAGAAAGTAAGTGTATTTGCTAGATTCTCTCAAGCAGAAGATAAAGAAGCGTGTTAATCGAATAATAACCTTCTCTATTTTTAAGAGGCATAAATTCCCCCAAGCATGAAACCTAAGAGTCGTCAATCAAATATGATACGGCACGAAATGTTTCAGTCCCTTAGGAACGTGTGTAATAATGGCGATGACTACAAAACCAAATGACGTTTCGGTTCCGAAACCATCGCAACGATCCATGGGGATTGATAGAACGCTGCCACCCCGTTATGAATCCAAAATATATAACTAAGGAACGAAGAATCGCAAGCTATATTTCTCTCGAATTTGTAACAATCATGATCAGTCTATCGAGCCCGCAGAGAACGACCCCAATAGATAGAGGAACTAACTGTATTGGTCAAAATCTGACTACCGTGACCAAGCTGGCCAGCATCCCGCCTGAGTGGTCGAGCAGCGAAAAGCATATGTAACCCACTCCGTATCTCCTCACCGACATCCGACGAGTCTGCAAGGGTGACGCCTGAGGGTGATCCTAAAGCACATTGAAGGCGAGAGGACGTGGAGCCCAGCAAAATGTAAGGGTGCCTCAGCTATATATAGCAAGGGAAAACTTCCAACTAAGGGGGCCTTTTTTCTTTCCCCCAATAGCTGAACAGCTCCCTCCTAATACTCTTGATAGAAATTTATGAATTTCACAGAATACGTGTAAATGGGTTTCCTCATCGATTGATGGGAAACATGGCATCAAATCTCAATAAGATAATCTATCTTCTCTTTATTTTGTGTATGATCCACGTTGTTAGCTCTTTGATTTGGAATTTATTATGTTTGGCTAAGATTTACCCCTCCATCTTTGAATGATTTTCTCTAAAAGATTTTGATAACTTTTGAGTCAAACATATACAAAATTATGCAATAACTGTCAAACATTCTCTAGCATTTCATTACCTCACAAAAGCCCTATAATTATATGGTAACAATTTCCTTTTTCTCCGTCTATGGCTGCTTGGCTTTTAACAGAAATTATATACGTTTCTCTAATTAATACATCATGAGTCTTGTTAACAGAAATTATAACTGAAATTATAGCTTTGTTAACTGAAATTTTGTTTCGTGAGTCTTGATTTTAGATTCAGTTTAAAATCAGCTAGAATAGCCGTCTGCCGTCAGCCTTTGTAGGTTACTGCAGGAGTTCAATTTTTATTTTTCTTTAATTTGGTCAAGTTCTGTACAAAACTTTGAGGTTTTGTCTCGTTCCTTTACAAAACTTTGTACAAAACTATTGGCAGCTTCAATCCCCCCTTCTCCCTCCCCCCTTAGCCGGTACTTGCTCCGGCATCGTAAAAGCGGGCAGCCAAGGTTGTCAAACAGTGGGTCACCAAGTATAGTGGTGACAACAACCCCTCCTACCCATTGGTCTTTGTTTTCTTCTCTAAATTTCAGGTGAAAAGTCGCGGCGTTTGGACAAGCAGCACTGGTCATCTCCGGTTGGCATTAGCAAAGGACGGCGGAAATTTGGAAGTGAGCGCGGCACATTGGTCCAGGAAAATTTTCAAAGTTGCTGGAGATAATTTGGGCGCACTAGCACTAGCAAAGGAAAGCAACCTGGACGAGCGTCAGCAAAGGGCGGTGGAAAGCGGTGCGTGAACGTACAACTACATCGAGTATCGAAAATCAACACAGGTTTGATCCTAGGGAGTTGGTACCTCCCTTATACTGTTTCCCTTTTCGTGTTAGCTAAATTGATGTTATTATAGTTCACAATAGTTAAATCATTCAACTAGTGTACTAGTAGTCACTTGTTTCTTTCTAGTTTGATTCGTTGTTCGTTGTGCACTAGCGAGTCTTCTTTAGATTGTC
>MU705771.1:13936-66557 GCA_026770625.1 Nicotiana glauca | reverse complement strand
CTCTAGAGCTGAAGTTTTTGTTTAGTAGCCCCAAAACTTCAGCTCTAGAGCTAAAGTTTTCAAGTTATAAAATAAGAACTTCAACGTAACTAGAAAACTTCAGCTCTAGAGCTGAAGCTTGCCAGTTATAAAATAAAAACTTCAGCTCTAGAGTTGAAGTTTTTGTTTAGTAGCCCCAAAACTTCAGCTCTAGAGCTGAAGTTTTCAAGTTATAAAATAAAAACAGTTATAAAATAAAAACTTCAGCTCTAGAGCTGAAGTTTTTGTTTAGTAACCCAGAAACTTCAGCTCTAGTTATAAAATAAAAACTTCAGCTCTAGAGCTGAAGTTTTTGTTTAGTAACCCAGAAACTTCAGCTCTAGTTATAAAATAAAAACTTCAGCTCTGGAGCTGAAGTTTTTGTTTAGTAACCCGGAAACTTCAGCTCTCTAGAGCTTATGTTTTTCAGGTATAAAGGAAAGCTGAAATTTTTTAAAAAGTGAGTACGGATGCAAACAAAAAGACAAAGCGGATACAGGTTAAAGAGGGGCGCCCAAAGAAGGTGCCCCGTGCAATTTTTACATGTTCTTCTAGTATTATTTGTGGAGGGTCCACATAAACCTGGTTCCAGGGAATAGCAGGTTATAACTGGTCTATTTTGGTGTCTTTTTTCCTTCATTCAAGGAGATTTCTATGTGTTGATTAACTTATAAAGAAATTTTATATGAAAAAAATAATAATGTAAAAATTGTTACGAGATTGAATAAAAATACAGAAAATATTATGGAAAAAATTACTTACTTAAATATATTTTTATTCTACATTTTATCTTGCACGGGAAATATTATCTGGATTTCCACATAAATTATGCAAATATTATTTAATACACCATTCAAACTGCGCATTGTTTATATAATGATTATTTTTTCCTGATCACTCTGACCAAATATCTTATAATCATTTATACATAAAAATTGTGTTGAGATTATTATCCTAATTCCTTCAACCAAACTACCACGAATTTGACTAGGAGACCATTCTTTATAAGTATATTAGTTAAGACCAACACGTGAACCTTTGAATATGTGTTTTTTCCTTGTCTGCAGCTTCCATCAAAGTCACACAACTTGTTCATGATTGGGGTGATTAAACTCTGGGAGCAAGCATAAGAAGTATGGGTTTGGTAGGACTTTGTAATTTTGGTATAAACGGTGTACATTTATTGAAAAATTCATTAATATATACATATAATAAATTTTAGAATAATACTCAAATTTCATTCAGAACTCATAAGTTTAAAATTTAAAATCTATAAATTTTAAGGATATTATCACTTTTAGAATTTCTATATTTTTTTTATATAACATACAAAATGTATATATACATGCAGGAAAAAAAAAAAATATATATATATATACACATTATTTTTATTATTTTAAGAGCGACTACAGAGTGTCATTTTCCCTAAACTAATTTTAAATCTTTAGCGTGCAGGAAACAAGTTGATTTTTTCTCATGTGCTGTAAAAACGTGTCATCATTTTAGTGGGATAACGCGGTAGGTGAGAATATTATGTGGAGACTTGTGTTTAGAAAGGAGAATTTCTCTAATATATTGAAAAGAAATAAACGTTGTTAAAGGGGTAGGTAATAGTTTGACGTTTGATTACTTTATACACACCCTGCATTGTATTTGTCAAAAACATGTTTATGTATACCTAAATTTCCTCGTTTTAGCTAAAAGCTTTTACGAATGATGATATTTTTTTATAAGAAAACATTGGTTCATCTTTTCAAATACATAAAAATATCTACCAATTTTAATAAATATCCATTGAAAAGAATTAATCTTAATTAAACTTGTTTCAGGTGACTTAATAAGGATGGTAAAAATGGGCTTTCACTACTGTTTTATACGTAAATATAGCATGGGCTATGCCGCTAGCCAGTTTTCGGACTGGTCATTCAAAAATAGCAAGCGTTTGCAAAGTCATTGAAAAATAACCACTATTTTTGTCACGACCCTAAAACCCGACCCGTCGTGATGGCGCCTATCGTGAAACTAGGCCAGCTTTAACTCAACAATCAACACGATAAGAATAAGTTTGAAGGCATTTACAGAAGCTTTTAACAGTTAAAGAACTATTTGAAACATAAGAAATTCCAAGAATAGATACAATCTAGCCCAAAATCGGGGTATCACTGAGTGCATGAGCATCTAAGAAATATACATAGTCTCATCTAATGTCTAAGGGAACAACTGAAATACAACTGGCAAGTAAGGTGGAGAGCCAAGGCCTGCAAACGCCACGCATATACCTTAATAATCTCCTAAGTCAGAAGCCTCGATCAAACATCCGCCACTGGATCCAAGTGCCTGAATCTGCACACGAGGTGCAGGGGGTAACGTGAGTACACCAACTCAGTAAGTAACAAGTCCAACCTTTGGACTAATAGGTAGTGACGAACTCAACCTCCTCAGGGATAACAGAAATAATGTACAGAAACGTAGGCATGCTTCCAGTTAAATAAATAGCGCGAACAGTAAAACAGAGCAAGTATGAACAAGGTAAAGAAGTGTAACTCTGCTACATCTACATGTCAATGCACATGCTGTATGAAATGCACCATGTTGAGTGCCTCATGTGCCCACAACCTCAAATGCTTGTCCACTCAGTACTATATATGGCTCATACGTCCCAGGGAAGATCCATCCCAGAATATATACTTCTCTGACAACAATCACTCAATACTGGGGAAGGCCATTCCAGCCTATGGAGAAAATCCATCTCCAGATAATAACATAACAACCTCACAACCACTCGGTACTGTATATGGCTCACAAGGCCCAGGAAAGATCCATCCCGAAATATATATAAATCACTGACTATAGTCATCTAGTACCGAGGAAGTCCATTCTGTCCCTACGTAGAAGATCCATCTCCAGGTATCAATACTTCGAACAAGATCCATATCCAGGAAACATCCATCCCTCAATATCATCAACTGCGCTCACTGGGGGTGTAAAAACTCTAGAGGGGCTTCTCTTAGACCATGCGCTATAACAAGCTAACGAAGGCATGTTCAATATCTCACTGCGGCATGCACCCCGATCCCATACTGTCACTCAATATCAGGCTCTCGGCCTCACTCGGTCATCACTCTCCAGTCTCACACACACGGGCTCAAAATGTCATGATACTAGACCGAACAATGACATGATGTGTTAAATAACAATAATCGAGAGTAAGGTATGATATAATATGCATGAATAGAACTGAGTACATAATATCAATAAAACTAATAATATAACAGCAAGAAACGACCTCTCGGGTCTCAACAGTATTGGTGTGCCCTAACATGATAATTAGCATGATTCACAGCTCATTAACTTAATCACATAAGTACAACACAGATATTAGCATAAAGAGCCACTAACCGGTGCCCTAGAATTGTAACGACCCGATCGGTCGTTTTGAGCTCTAGCGCATCGTTCAGCGGTTTAAGGTCATGAGCAGCTTCATTTCAGGTATATTGACTTGTGCATATGGTCGGAATTGAAATTCAGGAATATCAGAGTTAAATTTAAATGAAAATTCTCATTTCACAAGCCTTAAGTTGGAGAAAATGGCTAAGATTGAAATTTTGAGTAAACAACCTCGGAATCAAGATTTGAAGGTTCCAGTAGGTTTGTATGATGATTTCAGACTTGGGCGTATGCCCGGATCGGGTTTTGGATGACCCGGGAGCATTTTGGCACCTATTGTGGAAGTTAGCAGTTTAGAAGAAATTTCATAAGTTTGGTTTGAAGTACATTTCAGTGTTATCGATGTCCGCTTGAAATTCCGAGACTGGGAGTAGCTCCGTATGGTGATTCTGGAGTTGGGAGTGCGATCAGAAGTGAATTCAGAGGTCCGTAGGTCATTTTGAAGCCATTTGGCTAAAGATAGAAATTTGAAGGTTTTTGAGAAGTTTGACCGGAAGTGGACCTTTTGATATCGGGGTTGGAATCCGATTCCGAAAGCTGGAGTAGGTCCGTAATGTCAAATATGACTTGTGTGCAAAATTTGAGGTCAATCAGACGTGATTTGACATGTTTAAACATCGGAAGTAGAAGTTTAAAATTTCGAAGTTCATAAAGCTTGAATCATGGTGTAATTCATGGTTTTAGCGTTGTTTGATACGATTTGAGGCCTCGAGCAAGTCCGTAATGTGTTTTGAGATTGGTTGGTAGGTTTTGTTGAGGTCCCGGGGGCCTCGGGTGGATTTCGGATGGTTAACGGATCAAATTTGGAAGTTGGAGAATGGCTGAAGGGTCTGGTTGCTTGTATTTCCGCTTCTGTGGAAATGAAACCGCAGAAGCGAGGAAGGAACCGCAGAAGTGGTTGGGAGTGAAGGGGGTAGGGACCGCATATGCGGTCAGGAATCCGCAGAAGCGGAGTAGTAGAAGCGGCCAGAAGACCGCAAATGCAGATTTTGGTGAGGAAAGCTGGGACCGCAGATGCGGGACCGCACCAGCGGAAAAGGAAGCGCAGAAGCGGAAGCTGGGCGGCTTGGGAAGGAGCTGCATAAGCGATATTTTGACCGCATAAGCGGAAATCACTGGAGGCAGAAGACTTGTTTTAAATCGGGGTTTTGGTTCATTTCACACATTTTCTCATGGCTTGGGGTGATTTTTAGAGATCTTCAAAGAGGGATTTCGTCATCTATGTTAAGGTAAGATACTCCTACTCATTTCAAAGTTAAATACAAGATTATATCATGGAATTAGACATAAAACATTGTGGGCAAGTTAGGACTTTTGGAAGAAAACCTAGAAACTTGATAAATTGGATTTTACCACGATTTCGAGTATGGAAGTAAGAGAAAATTATATATTTGAGTTCGTGAGTTCATGGGTAAACTTAATCTTCGAGAAATTTCAAATTCCGGGCACGTGAGACCAAGGGCATTTTTGCCAACTTTTCGTTCGAGGTTAGGAATCGTTACGAATTGGGTTGTAAAGTTTAATTGAGCATATATTAATGGATTTGTATAATCATTGGATAGTTTTGGAGCATTGTGCGTTGGAGCAAGTCTTCGGAGGAATGTAGAATGCCGGTTATGAGTCCTCGGAGCGAGGTGAGTCTCCTTTCTAACCTTGTAAGAGGGAATTGTCCCCATAGGTGAAATAATTGATTATGTGCTCCTAATTGCGGGGGCTACGTAAACACGAGGTGATGAGAGTCCATGCGTAGCTACTATTATGCTATTGTCCGGGTAGTTAGGACCCAAAAACATGTTATACTTGGATTATTTATGAACCCATTGATAGCTTTAATTGCTTATATCACCCTGGATTAGTAAATGAATTTAAAAAGTGGTTAAACGTCATTTTTCCTAAAATTTTTTAAACATAAATTGTTTTATTTGGATAAATATCCCCCGATGAGTTCTTAATTGACTGATTTAACATGTATCTCTGTATGTACCTGCGTCGCAATGCATGATTCGCGAGCAGGGTATGTGTTTGTTTATGGAACGGGTCGAACACCTCGGCAGATTAAATAGATGCATCTATAGGCGCGCCGTCGACCCTCGGCAAGTGCACATTTGTTTCTGTTGGATCGGGCCGTCGCCTTGGCATGATTGTATTGGTGTCTTGAACTTATTAAAGTTATTATTGCCTCATCCTGGCTCGAGATTAATTTGTTAATAACGTAAAGGAATTTTGGAAATTTCCTATAAAAGAATTATATGTTTACTTGTTTCCTTTGTTTGGATTAAAAATCATGTTATAAAAATCCACAAATCAATACATTAAGGATAAATCATTACTAGACCATTAGTGAGTGTCAAGGTTGACCATCTCGTATCTACTTCTTCGTGATTAGGCGGGATACTCATTGAGTACACGTTGTTTACGTACTAATACTACACTTCTGTGCATTTTTATTGCAAAGGTATATGTGACTCTAGTGGCCTACTGGGCGTAGCAGCACAGATTATTCTGGGACTAGGAGAGCTGCATTATTTGAGACGGCCGCAGCTAGAGCAGTCCCTTTCAGTATATTGTATTTATTTCTTGTCCACTGTATTTCGGACGGATATTGTATTTTATTTCCTTATCTGTAGATGCTCATGCACTTGTGACATCGGGTTCTTGGAGGATTTTTGAATTATTCAGTATTAAGTCTTTTATCGACTTTATGTTCATTGTGTAAAATTTTTATTATCTAATATTTAACGTATAAGAAAAATGATTTCCGCAAATACTAAAACTGAAATTTAATTATGTATTCCTGGTTGGCTTGCCTGACAGCGGTGTTCGATGCCACCACGACCCTTAGTGGATTTTGGGTCGTGACAACTTGGTATCAGAGCACTAGGTTCTCGTTGGTCTCACGAGTCATGAGCAAGTCTAGTAGAATCTCGCGGATCGGTACGGAGATGTCTGTACTTATCCTCGGGAGGCTACAGGGCTGTTAGGAGTATTTCCCTTCTTGATTTCCTTATCGTGCGGTTCAATTCCTTTAAGGCTTATGCCTTTGATTTCTTCCTACTCAATATTACGCAAGCGCTTGTTGTAAATCGAAAATTGAAGGATTGTAATGGCACTACAAATGTGGTGCGGGATGATTCTCCCAGTATAGTTAATTGGACTATTGTAGTCGCCTTATCGAAGGATATTCTATTGTTCAGCTCAATAACAAAACTTCTAAAAGCCTTGAGGCTAGGCACAGGTTGCCACGATGCTTATGAGCGATCATTCCGTAGTATTGTTGTGATGGTAGGATGTTTGCCCACGTGTCGGGGCAGTGAATGACTTGAAGGGAGGTTTACTCAGCGTGTAATCAAGGGGTTCGGTATTTAATTCCCGACAAGGGAAAGACAGTTGGACTAAGGATGGTTAGATGTGGGCTGGTGGAAGTAATGAGACTTGGTATTTTCAAGCGTGGTGGAGCTTTCTTCTATGATGGGGTGTTGTGGCCCTAATGGAACGTAGTAAGTTCGTTGAAGTCATAATCTGCTACAATTCACCTTCATGACAGGATATTATGAAATACTATTGGAGATACAACTGTCAGATATCGCATGGTGCGGTGGTTTAGGATCGAATCAAAATTTCTAATGTCGACGGTTCGATAAAGATGACCGTCGAAAAGATTTAAAGGTTAGCAGCAATTGTGGGTTCAGTGCCACGAAGATAGAGTTTATTTAAGGCAACAAATGAGCAGCAAGGTATGAGGAAATATGGGTGGGAAGTGTCAGGCGGTGTTTAAAACTTCTAGAAGTCCAGGTATAAGAGGCGCAGGTCCGTTGGTCGATTAAAGAATCGAGTTTGCCCGAAGTGGGGGAGGGGCGAAGTTGCATATGGGCTTGGTTTTTAGGATGACTACACACCTAAGGAGAGTTTGGAATGATTTGGGATTTTAGCGACTGGCAATTGAAGTCTGCGGATGTAAATTAAAGTATGGGCCATTAGGCGACAGGAGATTTTGTATAACGAAAAGGAGCTGCTTGGAATGAAGAAGGACGCAGCATAACCTTGAATTGGAAGGATATTGCCGCACATTTAATTGATGTCCACAAGGGGTAAATGGACTGGTCAGCTAGAGAGTGAGCTTGGACTCAGGATGGGTTGGTGTTGCCATAGCGATTGTATCCCGTGCAGCAGCATTGGAAAATGCCGGGAAGTGATTTCCACAGGTAGGTTATTCCCTGTGAGCAGGTTAGCGGTCGCGTGGTTGGCGAGGCTTCTGCGAAGAATTCTATTGGTTATACAGCGAAGAGATCGATCGTGTGAATGGGGTTGATGATTCAGAGTATCAAAAGGGGGTGTTTACCGAATGATTTCGAGAACTTTGGCGGTTGATTGTACCCGGGTATGTCAATAAGAGATAAAGAATCCCGGTGAATTCCAGATTTGTGGTATGATGGCTTCAAGCTAAGTGGGATAGTCCCACCGCTTATGATGGGGTTGCAGAGTTAACTGCTCGTGAGGTTTCTGGTTACTAGCATATTTATGGGTTATTCCAGCTATGGGAGAAAACCATAAGTGGGAAATTGAGTAGATAAATTGTTGAATGCATGCTATGGTTGGCCTTATTGTCTCATGATTGGACTTGAGGAAGGATTCAGGATTTATGCCTTGTAGAGATGCAGGTCTCAGGGGAGGTAAATTCGCCGGGTGCTTCGTCGAGAGGGTATTCGTGTGTTATAAGATTTATGGGGTGGATTACATTCGGGACTTAGTCAGAGCAGATGGCTCTCAGTGATGGTCCTAGTGAATTCAGGAGTTAAAGTATGATGCCCAACAATTTCGAGCCTATAGGTACGGCTAAGAATCAAGCTTAGAAAACAGCTTATGAGAAGAGGCACAGAATGTTCCGGGATATTTTGGCTTGTGATATAGCAATTGGGAGGTATGAAATGGTTTGTGGGATTTGAGATAGCATGGTCTCGCGACCCAAGGTCACTCGGGGTGAGTGTAGATGGAGTATGTTATGTGTATGATTTGTGGCGGTGCGTGTGAGGCTTGTCAACCGCCATAATTGATGATATTCAGAAGCATTCGTTTGTTATGGCTTGTTATATGGAAGAGGATTCCGGAAGGGCTATGGTGGCTTAGACCACTACTTAGAGATTTTCATATTCCACAGTTATGGGAATTTACCTGTGTGTTGTTATGATGCTCCTGAAGTGAATTAAGTGAAAAGTTCTTATATGATGAAGTGTTAAAATATTAATGATTTCGGAATTATGATAAAAATCGTGTTCTATCATATATTGGCACATTGGGTGTGGTGAGAGGTATGAAAATTTGAAGTGAGGATCAAGGTTGTAGTTCGGTGTTGACAAAGATGTCATGGGCTCGGATGAGCAAGGAAAAGGTTGAATGATTAAAGTAAATTGGTATTGTCTTCAGCATCACCTAAGATCGATGTTTTGTGAAAAAGGCTTTGCATCCTGGTTAAGGATTCTTGATCGCTTTTTGGTGTTAGTGCGGCCGGTGGTTTAGGTGTGCGGATCCATTATTTATTTCGGGAGATGGTGGGAGCGTGTCCCACAGGAAGATTGCATAAGTGTGACATGTAGTCACTCGATTGATTAAAGATTTAAACCAAGTATGAAGATTGTGGTAATGTCACTAAATTGAGAATTTATGCCTGGAGGGCGCTCTGTTTATTGGGTTATGGACTGAGGAGGTTTTCTCCGGTTACAACGGTTGTTCGTATGCATTATGAGGAAAGGGGAGTTACTATGGACCTTTGAAAGGTTATTAGCCAAGTTGGTGCAATCAGAAATCGACTTGAGATCAGTGGATTGATTTATTTGTGAACAGGGCTTTATATCAGGCCAGTTGTGTTCGCTTCAGTGAGCGTTCCTTATGGAGGAACAGTCGGGGTTATTTCTTCATCAGCTATTCCAAGTAATGACATATTGCGTCGTATGAATTGTGAGACAGCTTGGTAAATTTTTATGTGTTGAAGTTCTGTGTGGCGATGATATTATATGAGCAGAATGGCTCTTGAGATTCAGATCTTGTATTGCACCTCAGTTGTGCCCGAGTTTGTGGATTATAGCGTTATATGTCTCCCCAGGGAATGGTATTATACACCTAGTGTGTTTATGACCGATATTCGGTCTTTTGTTGTAATGAGCGATTTAGCTCGATGGTCATCTCCTTATGTGAGTTCCATGTATGGATCGGGTGGCACGCCGCCATAGGTATGTTATTTGGATCGGGTTTCACTCTGCAACATTGTGATGTTCAATACAGTTCCCCATACCTGTTTTGTGTGTTTTGTGTCCTGTTTACTGAGGAAGGCTCGTATTAGCTGTGAGCCCGCGTCGCATGTATGATTCACAAGCGGGGATTCAGTTCAGTATGTTGCCCGCGCCGCATGTGTGATTCGCGAGCAGGGTAATTGAACTTCCTTCTCAGAGTTCGTTTTCCTTTTGTATCGCATCCTAATTGGTAGCCTATTGGCACATTATGGAATCATATGGGACTTTTGACCATGTCCGGGATGCCTTATTGCCTGAGCAGTTCGTACTGGCAAGACAAAATTATTGGATTTAGGATCAGTGCAATCTGATTATATGCCGTATATTAAGGAGCTGAGATCATTATTTGGTTCAGAATATGGTAATATTTCTTGTCAGAAGTATGACTCAATGATTGGTTGACTCGACATTTGATTATGAATTTTGGCACATCTCATCCGTCGTGGCGGTATTGTAAAAGTTAGAGCAAGACCTATGTAGGTCATGAGGTGCAATGGGAGCATCAGATTCGTGGAATTTCGATTAATTCCATCATAAATGTTATTGTGGTCATATGAGTAAAGTGATGCAAAGTGTGAATTCAACAAAGTTATGCAGTCGTGTTTGGGTACAGTGTGTAGTGGTCGATGTGGTGATCATACATTGGAAACAGGCTTGGCAGAAAATTCCGGGTGTTGGAATTGGGCTTTAAGGCTTATTTGCTTGAATAAAATAGTGTATCTGCAGAATTTATCGAGCTAATGTGCTCAACTAAGTTGTGGTGGCACGGGAAAGTGCCTGAGGTATTAAACAGTGATTTCAGACTACTTCAGTATAGTTCTCAGCACGTTCGAAGACGAACGTATGTTTAAGTAGGAGAGAATGTAACGACCCAACCGGTCATTTTTAGCTCTAGCGCGTCGTTCAGCGGTCTGAGGCCATGAGCAGCTTTATTTCAGGTATATCGACTTGTGCGTATGGTCGGAATTGAAATTCAGGAAGATCGAAGTTAAGTTTAAATGAAAATTCTCATTTCAGAAGCCTTAAATTGGAGAAAATGGCTAAGATGGAATTTTGAGCAAATGACCTCGGAATCAAGATCTGAAGGTTCCAGCAGGTTCGTATGATGATTTCGGACTTGGGCGTATGCCTGGATCGGGTTTTGGACGACCCGGGAGCGTTTTGGCACCTATTGTGGAAGTTAGCATTTTAGAAGAAATTTCATAAGTTTGGTTTAAATTGCATTTCAGTGTTATCGATGTCCATTTGGAATTCCAAGACTGGAAGTAGCTCCGTATGGTGATTCTGGTGTTGGGAACGCGATCAGAAGTGAATTCGGAGGTTCGTAGGTCATTTTGAAGCCATTTGGCTAAAGATAGAAATTTGAAGGTTTTTGAGAAGTTTGACCGGAAGTGGACTTTTTGATATCGGGGTCGGAATCCGATTATGAAAGTTTGAGTAGGTCCGTAATGTCAAATATGATTTGTGTGCAAACTTTGAGGTAAATCGGACGTGATTTGACAAGTTTAAACATCGGAAGTAGAAGTTTAAAATTTCGAAGTTCATAAAGCTTGAATCTGGGTGTAATTCATGGTTTTAGCATTGTTTGACACGATTTGAGGCCTCGAGCAAGTTCGTAATGTGTTTTGAGATTGGTTGGTAGGTTTGGTTGAGGTCCCGGAGGCCTCGGGTGGATTCCAAATGGTTAACGGATCAAATTCGGAAGTTGGAGAATGGCTGAAGGGTCTGGTTGCTGGTATTTTTGCTTCTGCGAAAATGGAACCACAGAAGCGGCCGCGCAGAAGCGAGGAAGGAACCGCAGAAGAGGTTGCGAGTGAAGGGAGCAGGGACCGCATATGCGGTCACGAATCCGCAGAAGAGAAGTCGTAGAAGCGGCCAGGAAGACCGCAGATGCGGATTTTAGTGAGGAAAGCAGGGATCGCAGATGCGGTCAGGGAGCCGCAGATGCGGGACCGCACCTGCAAAAAAGGAAGCGTAGAAGTGGAAGTTGGGCGGTTTGGGAAGGATCCGCAGAAGCGGCGTTTTCACTGCATAAGCGGAACCGCAGAAGCAGAAATCACTGGAGGCAGAATACTTGTTTTAACGGGGTTTTGGTTCATTTCACCCATTTTCTCATGGCTTGGGGCGATTTTTGGAGAGGTTCAAAGAGGGATTTTGTCATCTATGTTAAGGTAAGATACTCCTACTCATTTTCAAGTTAAATACAAGATTATATCATGGAATTAGACATAAACATTGTGGGCAAGTTAGGATTTTTGAAACAAAACCTAGAAACTTGATAAATTGGATTTTACCAAGATTTCGAGTATGGAAGTAAGGGAAAATCATATATTTGAGTTCGTGAGTTCATGGGTAAACTTTATCTTCAAGAAATTTTTCGGGCACGTGGGATCAAGGGCATTTTGTCAACTTTTCGTTCGGGGTTAGGAATCGTTACGAATTGGGTTGTAAAGTTTAATTGAGCATATATTAATGGATTTGTATAATCATTGGCTAGTTTTGGAGCATTGTGCATTGGTACAAGTCTTTGGAGGAATGTAGAATGTCGGTTATGAGTCTTCGGAGCGAGGTGAGTCTCCTTTCTAACCTTGTAAGAGGGAATTGTCCCCATAGGTGAAATAATTGATTATGTGCTCCTAATTGGGGGGGCTACGTACGCACGAGGTGATGAAAGTTTGTGCGTAGCTACTATTATGCTATTTTCTGGGTAGTTAGGAACCAAAAGCATGTTATACTTGGATTATTTATGAACCCATTGATAGCTTTAATTGCTTATATCACCCTGGATTAGTAAATGCATTTAAAAAGGGATTAAACGTCATTTTTCCTGAATTGTTTTAAAGAGAAATTGTTTTATTTGGATAAATATCCCCCAATGAGTTCTTAATTGACTGATTGAGCATGTATCTCTGTGTGTACCTGCATCGCAATGCATGATTCGCGAGCAGGGTATGTGTTTATTTATGGAACGGGCCGAACACCTCGGCAGATTAAATAAATGCATCTATAGGCACGTCGTCGACCCTATGCAAGTGCATATTTATATCTGTTGGATCGGGTCGTCGCCTCTGCATGATTTGCACATGCTTGTATTGTTGGCTTGAACTTATTAAAGTTATTATTGCATCATCCTGGCTCGAGATTAATTTGTTAATAACGTAAAGGAATTTCGGAAATTTTCTATAAAATAATTATATGTTTACTTGTTTCCTTTGTTTGGATTAAAAATCATGTTATAAAAATCCACAGATTCATACATTAAGGATAAATCATTACTGGACCATTAGTGAGTGTCAAAGTTGACCATCTCGTCTCTACTTCTTCGAGATTAGGCGGGATACTCATTGAGTACACGTTGTTTACGTACTCATACTACACTTATGTGCATTTTTGTTGCACAGGTATATGTGACTCTAGTGGCCTATTGGACGTAGCAGCACGGTTGATTCTGGGACTAGGTGAGCTGCATTATTCGATACGGACGCAGCTAGAGCAGTCCCTTTCAGTTTATTGTATTTATTTCTTGTCCATTGTATTTCGGACGGATGTTGTATTTTATTTCCTTATCTGTAGACTTGTGACACCGGGTTCTGGGAGGATTTTCGAATTATTCAGTATTAAGTCTTTTATCGACTTTATGTTCATTGTGTAAAAATTTTATTATCTAATATTTAACGTATAAGAAAAATGATTTCCACAAATACTAAAACTGGAATTTAATTTTGTATTCTTGATTGGCTTGCCTGACAGTGGTGTCTGACGCCACCACGAGCCTTAGTGGATTTTGGGTCGTGACAGGAATGGTCTAAACCGCATTTCTCACGGTGCACGCCCATCACTTGGCATTTGTGTCACCTCAATAGTAATCATAGAACACATAGTTCGGGGTTTCGAACCCTCAGAACTAAGTTTGGAAGCGTTACTTACCCCAAGCCAAGACAAACTCTAGCCCGTGATGCCTTTGCCTCTCGATTCGACCTCCAAATGCCCCGAATCTAACCAAAATCAGAACCATAACATCAATATATGCTAAGGGAATGAAGCCCACCCGAAAATAATCGAATTACGTCAAAAATTTCGAAATTGATCAAACCCGACCCATGGGCCCACGTCTCGGATTCTAATAAAAAAACAAAACTTAAATCCTTACACTCTCACGAGTTCATACATACCAAATACACCAAAATACGACCACAAATAGCCCCTCAAATCCACAATCAAAGCTCTCCAAAACACAAGCCTTAATCCTTTTGCTTCACCCCAAATTCCCCACTAATTTCATGATTAGGTAGAGGAAAAATCATCACAAACACAATAAATAAGACCCAAGTAGCTTACCTCACTGAAACCCCTTGATTCCCTCTTGAAATCACTGCTTGGAGCTCCAAAATCGCACAAAAATGATGAAGAATTGACTGAAAAACGCGAAGGTAAGATTATATGTCCTGCCCCAGAGGTTCCGCATCTGTGAACAATTCAACGCACCTGCAGACCCGCACATGCGGTCCCAGGTGCGCACTTGCGATCTTCAATTAATATTCAACTTCCATATCTACGGCCCTCAACGCGCTTCTGCGCTCCCAAGACAAGCCTCCCCTTTTCCTCACCTGCATGTAGCACTCCGCACCTGCGACAATCACACCTGCAGCTCCCTGTCCGCAGGTGCGGCCATACCATAAACTTGCACCAGCAGCAATTTTGCTGCATTTTCCAACTTTCAACTTTCGTTAGCCATCCAAAATCACTCCCGAGCCCCTCGGGGCCTCAGCCAAATATACCAACACATCCCACAACATCATTCAAACTTGTTCCAACCTTCAGAACACTCAAAACAATACTAAAATATCAAATCACCCTCGGAATCAAGCCTAAGAATTCCAAAACTTCCAAGTTTCGCTTTCGATCAAAAACATCCATCAAACCACCTTCGAATGACCTGAAATTTCGCACACACATCCCAAATGTCACAAAGGACCTACTCCAATTTTTGGAATTCCCTTCCGACCCCTATGTCAGAATTTCCACTACCAACCGGAAAATGCCAAAATTCCAATTTCGCAAATTCAAGCCTAAATATACTCCGGATCTCCAAAATACATTCTGATCACGCTCCTAAGTCCCAAATCACCTCACGAAGCTATCCGAACCATAAAACCAAGTTCTGAGATCATTTACTCACAAGTCAACTTATGGTTGACTTTTTCAACTAAAAGGCCAACGTAAGAGACTAAGTGTCTCATTTCTATCTACAATACAACATAAAAGGGTTGAACCAAAGAAAATGAAGTAGAAATGGGGGAACGAGGTTAAAACTCTCGGAATGACCGGTCGAGTCGTTATATTCTCCCCTACTTAAATATATGTTCGTCCTCGAACGTGCCCAGAGTTGTTCCAAAAGCCAACAAATCGATGTATAACCTTACCATGCACATACTCAGGGGTGATCCCACGTCACCCTATCCTATATAGGCCCGATGGCAAAATATAACTGAAATTTCACAATTCAATCTAGCCCCTTAACCTTAGAGCCAAATTTCTACTTCTAAAATAATTTATAAGATCAACATCTCATATCTACACTCTGAATAAGTCCAAACAGTATGTATTAAACCATATACGGAGCCCAAGATGTAATCATATGATAACCACATAACTCAATCACTCGAAGCGATACCTTCTAATCACAACAGCTGCTCAAAACAATCGAATGCCGATAATAAACCTCTTATCAATTAAAACCTCATTCCAACACTTTCATATGCTACCAATGATGAATCAAACATGTAGCAAGTCATAACTATTCCTCAGATCAACTAGTCATGGAGCTCCCTCTCCTTTAGTAAGGACCATAGTAAATTTCTAAACCGAATCCCGATATTATCTTTCCAACATGCTGAAATCGAATCCGATAGTATTCATTTTAGATCCCAATGACCTTATCTCATTCAACACGACTACTCTAGGGATATGACACATCGATACAATCTAAATCCATAACTCGTGCGACCCGTGCACCAATAAGCGATAGTCCAAGTATACTCAAATCATGGAAAGATGACTCAAATAACAGAGTTGTACCGCAAGCTCACCAGTACCACCCCAACGCAATGTTGAGAACCCATCACACATCGTAGAACCAGAACACACGAATTTAACCCGAAGGTTCATACCTCCACACAACCTCGCTACAATGCGCGACCTTATCCAAACACTGGTCCACATGAAACACCTCAAGTTACTATGTTAAAAATCAACAACCACGCACAATTGATGTCTAGTACCAAAAGCAAATCATCAGAAACCACGGCGAAGCCATGACATAACACCACACAAACCCGAAAGGACATAACCAATACGCCATCCGCCGAGCAATACCCGATACTCTTCCCGCTCGTATTGCACTATGACACCCCATTAGAACCACACAATAAGTGCCTATAACCAACAAATCATAACGCCTCATAACGCAGAAAGATAACTCATAGATCACCCCAGAATACTAATAAGCTCAATAATAATCGAATCGACAAATCCCTCAACAATAGCAACTCGGAGTCAACAAAGCCGACTCGATGCAGAACATACATCCATATTGGACTACCAATGAAACCCTTATCAAGGAGTTTATGAAGCTGCTCCTCCAACTCTTTTAACTTTGTTGGTGCCATACAATATGATGCCCAGCACCAAATCAATACAACCTTGTTCGGCGGCATGCCCGGCAGTAGGAACACATCCGGAAAAATCCATCACCACTGAAACCGAATCAATGGTAGGAGTCTCTGCACTGACATCCCTCACAAATACCAAATAAGAAATAAAACCATTCCCAACCATCTGCTGGGTATTCTAAAAAATGAAATCACCCTACTGGTAACATAATCCGTCGAACCCCGCCACTTAATCCGTGGCATCCCCGACATATCCAACGTTGTCGTCTTAGCGCAACAGTCCAGAATAACACGATACGGAGACAACCAGTCCATACCCAATATCGCATAAAAATCTAACATACTACGCAACAAAGGATCCACTTGGGTCTCTAATCCCCGATAGTCACCACACAAGGTCGATACACGCGAACCACAACCACAACATAACCTATTTATGAGAACTCCCAATCTCCAGATTCATATAGCACATGAATCACCATATCTGATCCTAACTCCACTACCTGAATACCTAACAAACATCTGATACTCGATCATTCCACGAGATATACTCCTAAAATTCTTCTGTGCTACCAAGAACACTTGAATATCAGAAATTGAACCAACAAGAGAGTGTCGCAACACTAATGAAGTATCCATAACTCAAACACATTGCCCTTTTCTGAAATGTATACTTCATCAAGACACCCCAATCAGTACTATTATTTCCCTAATCTTCTGAAATTGTCCATGCTACCTAAGAACTCATGACCTTCCTTTCAAAATTGAACTGTGACCTTACACATGGAAATTTCAACCCTACTCAACATACTGCATGTACCATGCCACCCTATGATAAATATGAGAACTTCATAACCCCTTCCGAGCCACAAGCAGCTACGTACTCAACTAGCCAAGAACCTTCCATTTGATCCCATCTAGAAGAAAATCACTATATATCACATGCTCCTCACGCTCGTAGAATATATACATCTCTAACCGTGATAGAAACTATCAAGAACTCTCTAAATTCCATTTGCATAAAGCCAAACCGTCAAGACTGAGTCCTTCTAACTCAACCAAGCTACGCAGGTCACTAAAACCCAAGAGCATTGCTGCGAAACACCTGTAGAAACTCATTACCTCATAAGCACCCAAAGAACTAATCATATCCTTTACCATGTTGATCTGACCAACTACCACGCTATCCCATCTATCCTAGTCCCTTCTGATTTACTTTCAACTTGATACCTCTTCTTGCTATAACACCACAATCCTCGACCCGAACTGTAACGACCCAGCCGGTCATTTTTAGAATTTACGCCCCGATCCCTTAATTACTGTTTCTACCAAGTACATTTCTACTATTTTGGTTTGCCGAGACGTTCGGTGTGGAGTTTCAGAGAGTTTTGGGACACTTAGTCCCTAAATGAGAGCTTAAGTGTTGGAAAATGGTCCGTAGTTGGAACAGTGTGAATACGGCCTCGGAATGAAAATCCAATGGTTCCATTAGCTCCGTTAGGTGATTTTGAGGTTGGGAGCATGTTCGGAATGAATTTTAGAAGTCCGTAGCTAATTTAGGCTTGAATTGGTGAAGTTAGTATTTTGGCAATTTCTGGTTGATAGGTGCAATTTTGATCCGAGGTTCAGAACGGAATTCCGAGAGTTGTTGCAGCTTTGTTAGGTGATTTGGGATATGTGTGCAAAATTTTAGGTCATTCGGACGTGTTTTGGTAGGGTTTTTGATCGAATGCGTGTTTTGGAAGTTTTAGAAGAATTTAGGCTAGAATTCGATGTAATTTGATGGTTTTGGCATTGTTTGAAGCGTTTTGATGATTAGAGCAAGTTTGTATGATGTTTTAGAAGTTGTTGGTATTTTTGGTTGAGGTCCCGGGGGCCTCGGGTGTGTTTCGGATGCTTAACGGGCCATTTTCGGATTTAAAAATGTCGCAGCATCAAAGTTTCTGGTATTCTCACTTCTGCGGCTTGGGAACCGCAGAAGCGGAGTCGCATAAGCAGCTTGGAATCCGCATAAGCGGAGTCGCATAAGCGACCTGGGCACCGCAGAAGCGGAAGTTGGGCTTCCCTCCATTTTTCGCAAAAGCGGACGAGTTTTCGCATAAGCGATCTTGCACCTGCGAGATTTCCATCGCAGAAGCGGTCCCTGGTCTTGTCAACGGAGACCGCACAAGCGATCTTATAACCGCAGAAGTGGTACCGCAGAAGCATTTACATGACCGCAGAAGCGGAAAATGTGTCTGGGCAGAAGGTTAAGTCCTGTAAATGGGACTTCGTTCCCATTTTCCATTTTTGACAATTTGGAGCTCGGTTAAGGCGATTTCTCAAGAGATTTTTCGAGAGGACAACGGGGTAAGTGTTCTTAACTTAATTTTGGTTATATAACTCCAATCTATTACAAGTTTTGGCATTTAATCCGCGAATTTTGTTGGTAAAGTTTAGAAAATCCTCTTGGATAAAATCATGGATTTGAGGGTCAAAATGGTATGAGATTAGGATAATTTTGGTATGGTTAGACTCGTAAGAGTGCCAAGTTTCTGGAAGTATAAATTTTACCCGATTCCGAGATGTGGGCCCGAGGGGCATTTTGGTCATTTTACATAATTTCCCGTATTAGCTTAGAATTTAATTGTAAAATCAATTACTTGAATTATTATTTACAGTATGCAATTTTATTGAATAGATTTGAGCCATGTGGAGTCAAGTACTCGTGGCAAAAGCGTGGTTTCGGGTTGACTTGCACTTGTTCGAGGTAAGTGGATTGTCTAACCTTGTGTGGGGGACTTTGTCCCTTAGGATTTGATATTTGGTAATTGAATGTCTTGTACGTGAGATGACGAGTGCATACTTGAGCTAATTGTTGAAAATCCATTTTATTTGGAGTATTTAAATTGAGTTTTCTTGCTTATATGTTTTACTCTAATTGCAAATTAGCCTGTGTTAGTTAAAGGAGCATGTTTAGTTGACTTACTTGCCTATTTGCTTAAACTGCCTTGTTTGTAATCTATGAAGCATGTTAGGCTAGAATTTACTATTATTCGTTATGAGTTTGGTATTTATTTGATATTTTGAGCTGTTATTGTTTGTTTTAAATTTGGGACTACGGGACGGCATCACGGGAGATCCCCTGCACGTTTTATGTTCTGGATTGGGAGTGCGGGATACTAAGAGATCCTTGGCACATGTATATATAACTATCGAGGATACCAAGAGATCCTCGGGATACTATTGAGGATACCAAGATATCCTCGGGATACCAAGATATCCTCGGGATACCAAGAGATCCCCGAATCATTATTGGGGATACCAAGAGATCCTCGGGATATCAAGAGATCCCCGAATTATTATTGAGGATACCAAGAGATCCTCGGGATACCAAGAGATCCCCAAATTATTATTGAGGATACTAAGAAATCCTCCGGATACCAACAGATCCCCGAATTATTAATTAGGATACCAAGAGATCCTATGGATACCAAGAGATCCGCAATTATCATGCATGTTGTGAGCGGTATTTACCTTGTATTGTTTTGTTTCAGCTTTCTATTCCTGCATTCCTTATTTATCCTGTTTCGATTCTCGTTGTAGACTTTATCTATATTGTTCCCTTTATCTTATCATTTATTATGTTTATCTCAGTAGGGCCCTGACCTTCCTCGTCACTACCCAACCGAGGTTAGGCTTGGCACTTACTGAGTACCGCTGTGGTGTACTCATGCCCCTTCTGCGCATGTTTTTCATGTGCAGATCCAGGTTCCTCAACCCAGGCGTACTACCATCGAGGCGGAGAGATCTAGCAGAGACTTCGAGGTATATCTGCAGCCTCCGCAGACCGAAGAGTCTCCTTCCTTATTCTATCTGTAGTGTTTAGATTCTATCATACTTTTGATGTAGACATTCTGGAGATTAGAGCATTTACAGTATTTCTTTTAGCCTGTGTTTCCTGTGAGTTTGTGGGTTTGGGAAGTTTGTTTTGGATTTCATGATATAAGTTGTATTATGCCAAGTGGCACTTATATACAGTAAATTTTTAGTTGTTTGCTTCCACAAGTTAGTTTGTTTTCCGCAAGTTGCATAAATTCCGCATTGTTAGGCTTACCTAGTTGTAGGGAGTAGGTGCACGACATGTTCACGGAGGGCGAACTGGAGTCGTGACAAGTTGGTATCAGAGCTCTAGGTTCATAGGAGTCACAGAACAGAGTCCGGTTTATTAGAGTCTCGCTGATCAATACAGATACATCTGTGCTTATCTACGAGAGGCTATGTAACCGTTAGGAAAATTTCCACTTCATTTGATTCCTTATCTTGCGTCATTTATTCAGTTTGGAGCCTATATCATATGTTCTTTTTGAATCCACTCGTGTATTGAAATTTCGCACTCGGTATCAATTATGCACCGATAGTTCGTGATGCTATAGAAGAACTATAAGGGAGCCAAGAATTTGCTCAACCATTGTTACCGCGTGTCATCCATATTGATAATGTAGAAGTAATAAGAGATCACTTAATTGTGCACATGGGGGTGCAATAGATTCTGACATCTGGTTGATAAGTACGGTCTTAAGAAGGTTAACTTCCTAATCGTCGCAGTAATGGTAGAGTCACGAGGGGGATGTAGATCTGAAGATAATTGGTGGTAATAGAGGCTATGTGGTTATTATGAGATGTCTATTTAGCGAAGGGTACAACTAGCTACCGAGATACTGGAGGAAGTGAGTTTAACTGTCATAAGAATAACATATGCCAAACGAATGGCTTGAGGTGTCTTATGATGGTGACATACGAGCGATAAAGGTTAGTATTGTGGAGTACCGGGATGTATCTTATGGCTTTGCACCAAGTGAAGGGAGTCCGCTGACAACGATCAAATTGTGGGTCATGTGTCATATCAGATTTGTCCTGAGATGTATTTATGTGGTATTCAAAAGTTCTCTAAAACTTGTATATGAGTAAGAGCTAAGATTTGTATGGGATAATGTTGGGACTTTCGACATTCCTATGTCCATAATAATTCTACATTTCAGTATCAGCAGGGAAATGGAAACAATTTCAGAATACTCGTAGTGCTCCAGTTAATCAGGGCACTCTCATGGGACAATCATCTTTTCATGCACCACTAGCATGGGATTCCTTAAATGGTTATTCTAGTTATCTGGCACAGACTCAATATGAGCAGCCGAACTACAGATGGGTTGTTATGAATGTGGTGATACTAGAAACATCATGAGAAATTGTCCCAGACTTAGGAGAAATCTATTTCATCAGAACACTGGGTCCACACACTCCACTATAGTTACTAATCTACATACACTACAAGTTAGAGATAGAGGGCGAGCGGGTAGATGTCGCGTGAGAGGTGGAGGCCCGACCCGTTGATATAATTGTTATGGTATGGCTAAGGCCACTACACCAGATAGTGTCATTACAGACACAATTCCGATTGTTATAAAAAAAATAAAAAAAGTATATTTTTCCTTAATTTGTTTTAGTGCTGAAAATTGAGGCGAGTCCTCTTAATATGCACCACTCATGAGTGAGCTTCGTAATCCTGAAATGTGCTTATGTGAATACTCGCGTTGGGCTATTATATGGAGATAGCTATTTCTATCATTATGTGTTGGTCACTAAGAATAGATATGAGGCTAAAAGTGACTTTCTATCACTTACTACAGTGGGTTTTGATGTGATTTCACGATAATTAAATTCAATTATGAATTATATGCCCTATCGGTATGAGGGTTCATTATATGTTGTGATTTTGATTGACGGAAATTATTTAAAAGAAGAAAGAAAGGAAATGAAAAAATTTCAGTTGGCACAATGTGAAAATACTTGTGATTCAGAGTTGAAGACGAGATCCTCTCATTTTTTATATATGTTGTGAAATAATTTAACCAGGCTACAAGCTGCGGCAGATGCTATATAAGGACGAGGTCCTGGCGGTGAAAATTTTATGTGATTAAAATGCTTCTTTTATGAAATTAAAAAAACAAATTTGTATATTTTAAATGGGAGTCATGCCTGTTAGGCTTATTTGACAATTCTTGTGTATTTTTCTGTTCATATTCAGCCATTTTTATGTTGTAACCATTGAGTTTTAGCCTACGAGATGGGCGCCCCGGTGGTGTTAAATGTGACTCGTTAATTCAGGTAAGTAATTTATGAGGTATCAATGCCTCGTTGTGAGTAAAGTGGATGTATGAAATAAAATGTTTGTTAACATAAGGTTAATTGGCAATGTTGTGGTTTATGAACAACTATTATGGCCAGAGACATGGTTATGGGCATACAGATGATGTGTTTCATGTCCAGATATCAGTATGATAATGCGATGCTTGTAATGTTAAGATTAGTGTTACTGATATATACATTGTGGTGTTTTATTGGGTTGTGGATGTGTTGTTAAGAGTTGTTTTGGTGTTACTATGGCAGGTGGATAGGCCCAATTACAGGGGAGGCTCTGCCAAAATTTCTGAAAAATTTGGAAGTTAGAAAATTTGAGACATTAAGATGTGCGAAGAAAGAGATAAGCTACCTCGTGTATTAGGGGATGAATGACCCTAAGTGGGGGGGGGGGAATGTAACATCCCGGAGAAACAATTTCGAAGTATTTAAGCATTATTAAAAGTTTAAGTGTGTTGAAATAAGACTAATGCAATGTGATGATATGGAATTCTGATCCTATGACAAATGGCAGATTTTGAAGTTTGGGTCCTGTCCTAAGGTTATGGACTAAAGATGAGGTGAAACCTTCATTAAGTCAAAGGATCAGTCATAGGAATTTTCTTGATAAGTGTTTCATTCGACCCAGTGTATCACCTTGGGGTGCTCCTATTTTGTTGGTAAAGAAAAAGGGGGGTTCTATGCGTATGTGTATTGATTATCGACAGTTGAACAAAGCTACAGTGAAGAACCGTTATCCTTTGCCCCGTATTGATGATTTATTTGACCATCTTTAGGGCGCATGAATGTTTTCTAAGATTGACATGCGCTCAAGTTACCATCAGTTGAAGATTTGGGAGCCAGATATCCCGAAGACTTCTTTCAGGACTCGGTATGGTCAGTATGAGTTCCTTGTTATGTCATTTGGGCTGACTAATGCCCCAGTAGCTTTTATGCATTTTATTCACAGTATTCCATCCATATCTTGACTCTTTTGTCATTGTCTTTATTGACGACATTCCAGTGTATTCCCAGAGTCGGGAAGATCATGAACAATACCTGAGGACAATACTTCAGGCTCTAAGAGAAAAGAAATTTATGCAAAGTTTCAAAATGTGAGTTCTGGTTGTATTCCGTAGCATTCTGAGGCCACGTGGTATGGAGTGAGGGTATTCGGGTGGATCTAAAGAAGATAGAAGCAGTGCAGAGTTGGCCCAAACCATCCTCAGCTACAGAGATTCACAATTTCCTTGGCTTGGTGGGTTATTACGGTCATTTTGTGGAGGGGTTTTCATCGATTGCAGCCCCTATGACCAGACTGACCTAGAAGGGGTACTCCGTTCCAGTAGGCGGAAGAGTGTGAGGCGAGCTTTTAGAAGCTCAAGACAGCTTTGACTACATCCCCAGTTTTGATATTGCCTATAGGTTCGGGGTCTTATACTGTCTATTGTGATGCCTCGATGATTGGCCTTGGAGCGGTATTGATGTAGGACGGTAGGGTGATTGCCTACGCATCCAGACAGTTGAAGGTAAATGAGAAGAATTATCCGGTTCACGATCTTGAGTTAGCTGCTATTGCTCACGCGTTAAAGATCTGGCATCATTAATTGTACGGTGTGCCTTGTGAGATTTATACTGATCACTGGAGCTTACAGCACCTGTTCAAGAAAAAGGATCTAAATTTGCACCAGAGGATATGGTTAGAGTTGTGAAAGGATTATGACATCACTATCCTCTATCACCCGGGCAAGGCCAATGTAGTGGACGATGCTTTGAGTCGCCTGGCAGAGAGTTTGGGAAGTTTGGCTTACATACCACCATTAGATAGGCCTATGGCGATGGATGTTCAGGCCTTAACCAGCCAGTTTGTGAGATTGGATCTTTCGGAGCCTAGTCGGGTTTGTACCTCGGTGCCCCAACTGTGAGCATGTGAAATATAAGCACCAGAGACCCAGTGGGTTGGTTCGATTGGGGTAAGCCTAGATTATTGGGAACAGACATGGTTCAAGATGCTTTGGAGAAGGTTAAGGTGATCCAGGATAGACTCCGTACAGCCCAGTCCAGACAGAAGAGCTACACGAACAGGAAGGCTCGTGATGTCTCATATATGGTCGGGGAGCGGGTTCTGCTTTGGGTTTCGCCTATGAATGGCGTTATGAGGTTTGGGAAGAAAGGGAAGTTGATCCCGAGGTTTATTGGCCCTTTTGAGATATTGAAGCGTGTTGGAGAAGTTGCTTATGAGCTTTCCCTACCTCCCAGCTTAGCACGAGTTCATCCGGTATTTTATGTTTCGATGCTCCGGAGATATCACGGAGACCCGTCGCACGTATTGGATTACAACTCATTCCAGTTAGACAAGGAGTTATCTTATGTTGAGGAACCAGTGGCTATATTGGATAGACAGATCAGAAAGTTGAGATCGAAGAACATTGCTTCAGTAAAGGTTCAGTGGCGGGGTCAGCCGGCCGAAGAGGCGACTTGGGAGACTGAGCGGGATATGCGCAGCCAGTACCCTCATCTTTTCACTACTTCAGGTATGTCCTTTATGCTCATTCGAGGACGAACGAATGTTTAAGTCTGAGAGGATGTAACGACCCGGCCGATCATTTTTAGAATTTACGCCTCGATCCCCTAATTATTATTTCCCCCAAGTACATTTTTGCTATTTTGGTTTGTCGGGACGTTAGGTGTGGAGTTTCGGAGAGTTTTGGGACACTTAGTCCCTTAATGAGAGCTTAAGTGTTAAAAAATAGTCCGTAGTTGGAACAGTGTAAAGACGGCCTCAGAATGAAAATCTGATGGTTCTGTTAGCTCCGTTAGGTGATTTAGAGGTTGGAAGCGTGTTCGGAACGAATTTTAGAAGTTCGTAGCTAATTCAGGCTTGAATTGGCGAAGTTAGTATTTTGGCAATTTTCGGTTGATAGGTGAGATTTTGATCCGAGGGTTAAAATGGAATTTCGAGAGTTTCTGTAGCTTCGTTAGGTGATTTGGGATGTGTGCAAAATTTCAGGTCATTCGGATGTGTTTTGGTTGGGTTTTTGATAGAATGCGTGTTTTAAAAGTTTTAGAAGAACTTAGGCTTGAATTCGATGTAATTTGATGGTTTTGGCGTCGTTTAAGGCGTTTTTATGGTTGGAGCAAGTTTGTATGATGTTTTAGGAGTTGTTTGTATTTTTGGTTGAGGTCCGGGGGACCTCGGGTGTGTTTCGGATGCTTAACGAGGCATTTTTGGATTTAAAAATATTGCAGCAGCAATGTTTCTGGTATTCTCGCTTTTGCGGCTTGGGAACCGCAGAAGCGGAGTCACAGAAGCGCTTGGAATCCGCATAAGCGAAGTCGCATAAGCGACCTGGGCACCGCAGAAGCGGAAGTTGGGCTTCCCTCCATTTTTCGCAGAAGCGGACGAGTTTTCGCAGAAGCGATCTCGCACCTGCGAGATTTCCATCGCAGAAGCGGTCCCTGGTCTGGTCAACAGAGACCGCATAAGTGATCTTATAACCGCAGAAGCGGTACCGCAGAAGCGTTTACATGACCGCAGAAGCGGAAAACATGTATGGGCAGAAGGCTAAGTCCTGGAAATGGGACTTCATTCCCATTTTCCATTTTTGACAATTTGGAGCTCGGTTAAGGCGATTTCTCAAGAGATTTTCGGAGAGGACAATGGGGTAAGTGTTCTTAACTTAATTTTGGTTATATAACTCCAATCTATTACAAGTTTTGGCATTTAATCCGCGAATTTTGTTGGTAAAGTTTAGAAAACCCTCTTGGATAAAATCATGGATTTGAGGGTCGAAATGTTATGAGATTAGGATAATTTTGGTATGGTTAGACTTTTAAGAGTGCGAAGTTTCTGGAAGTATAAATTTTACCCGATTCCGAGACATAGGCCCGAAGGGCATTTTGGTCATTTTACATAATTTCCCGTATTAGCTTAGAATTTAATTGTAGAATTAATTACTTGAATTATTATTTACTGTATGCAATTTTATTGAATAGATTTGAGCCATTTGGAGTCAGGTACTCGTGGCAAAAGCGTGGTTTCGGGTTGACTTGCACTTATTCGAGGTAAGTGGCTTGTCTAACTTTGGGTGGGGGACTTTGTCCCTTAGGATTTGATATTTGGTAATGAAATTCCTTGTACGTGAGGTGACGAGTGTGTACTTGAGCTAATTGTTGAAAATCCATTTTATTTGGAGTATTTAAATTGAGTTTTCTTGCTTACCTATTTTACTCTAATTGCAAATTAACATGTGTTAGTTAGAGGAGCATGTTTAGTTGACTTACTTGCCTATTTGCTTAAACTGCCTTGTTTGTAATCTATGAAGCATGTTAGGCTAGAATTTACTATTATTAGTTATGAGCTTGGTATTTATTTGATATTTTGAGCTGTTATTGTTTGTCTTAAATTTGGGACTACGGGACGGCATCCCGGGAGATCCCCTGCACGTTTTATGTTCTGGATTGGGAGTACGGGATACTAAGAGATCCTTGGCACATGTGTATATAATTATCGAGGATACCAAGAGATCCTCAGGATACTAATAGATCCCCGAATCATTATTGAGGATACCAAGAGATCCCCGAATCATTATTGAGGATACCAAGAGATCCCCGAATCATTATTGAGGATACCAAGAGATTCCCGAATTGTTATTGAGGATACTAAGAGATCATCGGGATACCAAGAGATCCCCGAATTATTATTGAGGATACTAAGAAATTCTCAGGATACCAAGAGATCCCCGAATTATTAATTAGGATACCAAGAGATCCTCGGGATACCAGGAGATCCCCGATTATCATGAATGTTATGAGCAGTATTTATCTTGTATTGTTTTGTTTCAGATTTCTATTACTGCATTCCTTATTTATCCTGTTTCGATTCTCGTTGTAGACTTTATCTATACTATTCCCTTTATCTTATCATTTATTTTGTTTATCTCAGTGGGCCCTGACCTTCCTCGTCACTACCCAACCGAGGTTAGGCTTGGCACTTACTGAGTACAGCTGTGGTGTACCCATGCCCCTTCTGCACATGTTTTTCATGTGCAGATCCAGGTTCCTCCACGCAGGCGTACTATCATCGAAGCGGAGAGATCTAGCAGAGACTTCGAGGTATATCTGCAGCGTCCGCAGACCGAAGAGTCTCCTTCCTTATTCTATCTGTAGTGTTTAGATTCTATCATACTTTTGATTAGACATTTTAGAGATTAGAGCATTTACAGTATTTCTTTTAGCCTGTGTTTCCTGTGAGTTTCCGGGTTTTGGGAGTTTGTTTTGGATTTCATGATATGGGTTGTATTTTGCCAAATGGCACTTATATACAGTAAATTTTTAGTTGTTTGCTTCCGCAAATCAGATTGTTTTCTGCAAGTTGTATAAATTCCGCATTGTTAGGCTTACCTAGTTGTAGGGACTAGCTGCCATCACGACATGTTCACGGAGGGCGAACTGGGGTCGTGACACGAACTCACCACACGAGTCCCAAGCATAAAACCATATCGTCCTAAGGCTCATAAGCCTCTAACTACTCTCTAAAATATCTCTAAAAGCACCATATTTAAAATACTTACCCTGAAAAGACTTCCTGCGAAGCCATTACCTTCATCTTCCTGATACTGATATATAGAATCCATAATGATATACAAATGCCATCAGTCTTGACATTCTCTAATTAAAACCTCAGTTTCTAGCCACATACACATCCTGAAGATCTCCAATTATTACACATAAGTCTTGAATCCATTAGAACCCACTCTACTCAAGTTTCAATTACACTGACCAAATGAGCTGAACGACCTGTGCCCCATCAGCTACACCTAAAGAAGTAACCCCCACCTTAATGCAACCAAATAAATTCCTGCTCTATGCATCATACATCCTTCTTCATTAACAACTCAAGTCATTCCTGATTCTTATTCACCTATAAAGCATGACATAACCTTTAAAAAATGTTCTTTACTCGAGCCATCCTTGATCTCAATCCTTACAAGCCACAACTGATCCACTAGTATACCTCAAACTGAAACCAATATAACACGTACCTATGCCATCAACTAATCAATAGCGGACTCCCCCGCTTAGGTCAAATCCATAGGTTAAAACACACAGAACTCACAATTCCCATACTCTACTACTGCCATAATACCATAGCGAGTTTTAACTAAAGCATTCATAAGATCGTGCAACACAAACCATCTAGTACTTCAAATCATATACAAATCTCGCATTCACACTCGTAACAGTCAAGGCAACTCGCATACGCGATCCACACTCGAACTGCAGCACATATAATTCACTGGTAAAAGAGGAATTTCAACAAATAACACAAGGTTCACACCACTTCAGAACACTCCGCAGAAGATAACCCACCAGCTCCGCCACAAACTAACTTCTCTTTATACTCTTCCATAATCATAACTATTACGTAATCAATTAACCTTCCCGAGTATGAACTCATATCACAATATAAAATCTAGTTTACTTCCCAGCTAGACAACATGAAAAGGTCCTTCAACACACCCACAACTTAGGGTTATGCATCAAAACACGATGGAATTAAAACACCATATAGTTCTTTTTTTTACCCTCAAGCAGACTCTTCTCGTCACATTTAAATCATATGAACACATCTCGCAGTCACATCATACTCATCACATAGCCATTCGATCATCGTTTCCACTAATAGGGACACTACCGAACATATAACTTTAGATGCACGTGCTCACAGAATCAACACCTCAGTGTTCAAGCTACAAGAAAATCCCGACCTCAAGTCCTCCAGACTGGCCCAGCATCAATACACAAAAATCACATCTCGCCCTTCGATCAGGAATCACAAGCTGTCGATGTACAGCTGATACCGAGCGCTCATGCATGCACACAAAAGCATGGAAGGAACTCAAGGAGTTAAGCTTCAAGCTGAATCAATATCACACGATAGGAATTCAAAAATCTGAAGTTTATTTCCTAAAGGTTGTGCAGTCTCTCAAAGATAAGTACAGACGTATACGTACCGATCCGCGAGACTCTACTAAACCTACGCATGACTCATGAGACCTATGTAACCTAGGCTCTGATACCAACTTGTCACGACCCTAAAACCCGACCCATCGTGATAGCGTCTATCGTGAAACTAGGCCAGCCTTAACTCAACAATCAACATGATAATAATAAGTTTGAAGACATTTACGGAAACTTTTAACAATTAAAGAACTATTTTAAACATAAGAAATTACAATAATAGATACAATCCATCCCAAAACCAGTGTGTCACTGAGCGCATGAGCGTCTAAGCAAAATACGTTGTCTCATATAATGTCTAAGGGAACCACTGAAATACAACTGGAAAGTAAGGCGGAGAGCCAAGGCCTGCGTACGCCATGTAGATACCTCAATAATCTCCTAAGTCATAAGCCTCGATCAAACATCATCTACTGGATTCAAAGTACCTGAATCTACATACGAGGTGCAGGGGTAACGTGACTACACGAACTCAATAAGTAAAAAGTCCAACCTTTGGACTGATAGGTAGTGACAAAATCAACCTCCTCAAGGATAACAGAAATAATGTGCAAAAACGTAGGCATGCTTCCATTTAAATAAACAGTGTGAACATTAAAACAGAGCAAGTATGAACAAGATAAAGACGTGTAACTCTGATACATCTACATGTCAATGCACATGCTGTATGAAATGCACCATGCTGAGTGCCTCATGTTACCACAACCTCAAATGCACGTCTACTCAGTACTGTATATGGCTCATACTGCCCAAGGAAGATCCATCCTGAAATATATATATGTCTCTAACAGCAATCACTCAGTACTGAGGAAGGCCATTCCAGCATATAGAGAAGATCTTTCTCCAGATAATAACAATAACAACCTCACAACCACTCCGTACTGTATATGGCTCACAAGGCCCAGGTAAGATTCATCCCAGAATATATACACATCACTGACCGTAGTCATCCACTACCGAGGAAGGCCATTCCGGCCCTATGGAGAAGATCCATCTCCAAGTATCAATACTTCGGACAAGATCCATGTCCAGGGAAGATCCATCCCTCAATATCATCAATAGCACTCATTGGGAGTGTAAAGACTCCGAAGGGTCTTCTCTTAGCACATGCGCTATAACAAGCCAACGAAGGCATGTTCAATATCTCGTTGCGGCGTGCAGCCCAATCCTATACTGTCACTCAATATCAAGCTCTCGGTCTTACTCAGTCATCACTCTCCAATCTCACACACACGGACTCAAAATGTCATGATACTAGCCCGAACAATGATACGACGTGTCAAATAACAATAATCGAGACTAATGCATGATATAATATGCATGAATAGGACTGAGAACATAATATCAATGAAGCTAATGATATGACAGCAGTAATGACCTCTCGGGTCTCAACAGTATTGGCGTGAAGCCCTAACATGATAATTAGCATGATTCACAGTTCATTAACTTAATCACATAAGTACAACACAGATATTAGAATAAAGAGAGTCACTAAGCAGTGCCCCGTAATGATCCAGACCGCATTTCTCATGGTGCACGCCCACACGCCCGTCACTTGGAATTTGCGTCACCTCAATAGTAATCATAGAACACATAGTTCGGGGTTTCGAACCCTCGGAACCAAGTTTGGAAGCATTACTTACCTCAAGCCAAGCCAACCCAAACTCTAGCCCGCGATGCCTTTCCCTCTTGATTCAGCCACCAAATACCCCGAATCTAACCAAAATCAGAACCATAACACCAATATATGCTAAGGGAACAAAGCCTATGTGAAAATAATCGAATTACATCAAAAATACCGAAATTGGTCAAATCCGACCCCCGGGCCCATGTCTCGGATCCCGATAAAATGACAAAACTAGAATCTTTACTCTCTCACGAGTTCATACGTACCAAATAAACCAAAATCTGATCACAAATATCCCCTCAAAATCCCCAATCAAAGCTCTCCAACAAGCCCCAATCCTTTAGCTTCACCCTAAATTTCCCACTAATTTCATGATTAGGTAGTGAAAAAATCATCACAAACACAATAAATAAGACCCAAGTAGCTTACCTCACTAAAACCCCTTGATCCCCTCTTGAAATCACTGCTTGGAGCTCCAAAATCACACAAAAATGATGAAAAAATGACTGAAAATTGCGAAAACAAGTATTTATATGTTCTGCCCCAAAGGTTCCGCACATGCGGACAATTCAATGCACTTGCGGACCCGCATCTGCTGTCCCAGGTGCGCATTTGCGATCTTCACTTAATTTTTAACTTCTGCATCTGCAGCTCTCAATGCGCTTCTGCGCTCCCAGGCCGAGCCTCCCCTTTTTCACACCTGCGGCTCCCCGTCCGCAGGTGCGGCCATACCAGAGACGTGCACCAGCAACAATTTTGCTGCATTTTCCAACTTTCAATTTCCGTTAGGCATCCGAAATTACTCCTGAGCCCCTCGGGGCCTCAGCCAAATATACCAACACATCCCATAACATCATTCAAACTTGCCCCAACCTTCAGAACACTCAAAACATCAAATCACCCTAAGATTCAAGCCTAAGAATTACAAAACTTCCAAGTTTCGCTTTCGATCAAAAAAATCCATCAAACCTTGTCTGAATGACCTGAAATTTTGCACACATGTACCAAATGACACAATGGACCTATGGCAATTTCCGAAATTCTATTCCGATCCCTATATCAAAATTTCCACTACCAACCGAAAAATGCCAAAATTTCAATTTCGCCACTTCAAGCCTAAATCTACTCCAGAGCTCCAAAATACATTCCGATCACGATCTTAAGACCCAAATCACCTCACGAAGTTATACGAACCATAAAAACCAAGTTCCAAGATCATTTACTCACAAATACAGTCCCGAGGAAGGCCATTTCAGCCCTACAGAGAAGATCCATCTCCAAGTATCAATACTTCGGACAAGATCCATGTCTAGGGAAGATCCATCCCTCAATATCATCAATGCGCTCACTGGGGGTGTAAAGACTTCGGAGGGGCTTCTCTTAGCCCATGCGCTATAACAAGCCAACGAAGGCATGTTCAATATCTCGCAGCGACGTGCAGCCCGATCCCATACTGTCACTCAATATCAGGCTCTAGGGCTCACTCAGTCATCACTCTCCACTCTCACACACACGGGCTCAAAATATCATGATACTAGCCCGAACAATGATATAATGTGTCAAATAACAATAATCGAGATTAAGGCATGATATAATATGCATGAACAGGACTGAGTACATAATATCAATGAAGCTAATGATATGACAGAAAGAAATGACCTCTCGGGTCTCAACAGTATTGGCGTGAAGCCCTAACATGACAATTAGCATGATTCACAGCTCATTAACTTAATCACATAAGTATAACACATATATCAACATAAAAAGTCACTAAGTGGTGCCCTGGAATGATCCAGAACGCATTTCTCGTGGTGCATGCCGACATGCTCGTCGCTTGGAATTTGCGTCACCTCAATAGTAATCATAGAACACAAGTTCAGGGTTTCGAACCCTCGGAACCAAGTTTGGAAGCGTTACTTACCTCAAGCCAAGCCAAACTCTAGCCCGTGATGCCTTTGCCTCGCGATTCAGCCTCCAAATACCCCGAATCTAATCGAAATCAGAACCATAACATCAATATATTCTAAGGGAATAAAGCCCACACCAAAATAATCAAATTACATCAAAAATATCGAAATTGGTCAAGCCCGACCCTCGGGCCCACGTCTCGGATTCCGATAAAAATGACAAAACTGGAATCCTTACACTCTCACAAGTTCATGCATACCAAATACACCAAAATTCGATCATAAATGGTTCCTGAAATCCCCAATCAAAGCTCTCCAACAAGCCCTAATCCTTTAGCTTCACCCAAAATTTCCCACTAATTTCATGATTAGGTAGTGAAAAAATTATCACAAACACAATAAATAAGACCCAAGTAGCTTACCTCACTAAAACCCTTTGATCCCCTCTTGAAATCACTGCTTGGAGCTCCAAAATCGCACAAAAATGATGAAGAAATGACTGAAAATCGCAAAGACAAGAATTTATATGTTCTGCCCCAGAGGTTCCACACATACGGACAATTCAATGCACCTACGGACCCGCATCTGCGGTCCCAGGTGCGCATCTGCGATCTTCACTTAATTTTCAACCTCCGCATCTACGGCTCTCAATGCGTTTTTGCGCTCCAAGGCCAAGCCTCCCCTTTTCCGCACCTACGTGCAGCACTCTGCACCTGCGACAATCGCACCTATGGCTCATTGTCCGCAGGTGCGGCCATACCAGAAACTTGCACCAGGAGAAATTATGCTGCATTTTCCAACTTTCAACTTCCGTTAGCCATCTGAAATCACTCCCGAGCCCCTCAGGGCCTCAGCCAAATATACCAACACATCCTATAACATCATTCAAACTTGTCTCAATCTTCAGAACACTTAAAACAATACCAAAATACCAAATCACCCTCAGATTCAGCCTAAAAATTTCAAAACTTCCAAGTTCCGCTTTCGATCAAAAGAATCCATCAAACCTTGTCTGAATGACCTAAAATTTTGCACATACGTCCCAAATGACATAACAGACCTACTCCAATTTCCGGAATTCCATTCCAACCCATATATCAAAATTTTCACTGCCAACCGAAAAATGCCAAAATTTTAATTTCGTCAATTCAAGCCTAAATCTACTTTGGATCTCCAAAATACATTCCGATCACACTTCTAAGTCTCAAATCACCTCACGAAGCTATCCGAACCATAAATACCAAGTTCCAAGATCATTTACTCACAAGTCAACTTACTATTGACTTTTTCAACTAAAAGGCCAACTTAAGAGACTGAGCATCTCATTTCTCTATACAATCATTCCGAACCCGAGCCAACCAACCCGACACAACATTAAAGGGTTGAACCACACAAAATGAAGTAGAAATAGCGGAAACGAGGCTAAAACTCTCGGAACGATCGATTGGGTCGTTACAATTTTGCTGCAATACGGAAAGTTCCAGCTTAATATACTGAAAATATGTGCATTTGTGTATGAACTTCCAGCATATTATGCTAGAACTCTAACACGCAAAAAGTTCCAACATAATATACTTGATATTGGAGCACCGGTGCTCCAATCTGCAGTATATTATGCTGGAACGGTATATTATATTGGAACTCCAGCACATTATTCTGAAGTATCTTTCCGACTTTTAGACAGTTTTATGGTTCAAATTTATATAGCTAAATTTTGATTCATTGCAAATCTGGCAGAACTCATAGAGGGAAGTACGGAAATATTGTCTTTGTTAGTCTTTACTTTGACTTTTTCTAACAATGGACTCGTCTATATTCAGTCAAATTGTTTCGGTTAAAAAGAAAAGTCAGAAATCAGAATTTTCTGGTCTGGCTGCCATAAGCATATTCAAAGACATTTAACATTTACAACTTATCTAGGAAGTTTCTTAATACATATATCCAGAAGAACTCAAATGTTATTTATAGAGAATGGGGAATTTTATTTGACCGACGTAAGACTCTAAATGGCATTTTGAAAATGGGAAACGGGAATCTATTATATTAACATTTTGTATATGAAATTAATAGGTCCGATTAATTTTGATTCGTATGATGTTAAACTGATTAAAAGGAGAAAATACTCCCTCAAATACTATTTATTCGGGCGTGGAATCTGTTTGTTAATGCTTATCAAGGTCTTTGGATCATCTTAAGTAATTGTTGTGTCATTACATAATTTGAATTCATTAGCTAGAGAATCAATTTTATGTTTTCTAACAAATGAATTCAAATTAAAATATAACACAACAATTACTTAAGATGACCGAAAAGACTTTGATGAGCATTAACAAACAGACTCCACGACCCAATGAATAAGGTGTTTGAGGGAGCGTTTTTCCCTTTTAATCTCAATCTTTCGTTCTTTTTATCTTTTTCTCTTTTTAATCTGGCCAAAGAGTTCCACTATATTTGTTAATTTGCACTCGTTTTAGATTTTGGCAAATAATTAATTAATGCACTTGAATACATAAAGAGCTGATTCTCAGTTTTGGCATGGTGTGACAACGTACTCACATAATTGGCATAAAATAGCCGTAGTTATAGATATTGGCACAAATAGCCCATAGATGTATATCAGAACAATAATGTGTATGTCAAAATATATATCACAACTTTATTTTTCTTATTTTTTATATATAAAAATATATATTAAAATTTTATTTTCCTTCTTTATTATATAAAATGATAAATAGAATTATTTAAAATTTATTTTTATCTGTATATCATAACGAAAATAGTTGTATTATTTATATATCACAATGTATAACACATCAAATACTGTGTATACCAAATATATATAATAAAAGTTTATTTTATTCTTCGTGTATATCAAAATGTAATTGCAACTTTATTTTTCTTCTTTTTTATATATAAAAATATATATTAAAGTTTTATTTTCCTTCTTTATTATTTTATAATAAAATGATAAATAGAATTATTTAAAATTTATTTTTATCTGTATATCAATGTATATCATAACAAAAATAATTGTATTATTTACATATCACAATGTATAACATATCAAATACTGTGTATAACAAATATATAATACAAGTTTATTTTATTGTTCGTGTATATCAAAATGTATATCAAAATATAAATAAAAGATATTCTTTGTTCTTTGTATATTTCAGTATATAACATATAGTTTCTTGTGGATATATACAATTTGCTGGAGATATATTGATATACAAAATGAGAATTAAAATTATTTTCTTAATAAAAAAAAAAAGAAGAGAAAAAAAGTATGAAGTTCTATCCAATGCCAATTTTAGGAATGTATATATCTTGAAACAAATTTATTCGGAATGATTTCACCCTCTTAAAATAAATGGACAATTTTATTCTGATCCTAACATTATATTGCCAAACTTAACAATATATATCATGATAGACAATATGATATACACATGGGTATACATGGAGATATACATAGATGTATACCACCTCAAATATATATATATATATATATATATATATATATATAATCTTTTTAATAATAAAATAATAATAATAGAGGAGAAGAAGAAATCGAAATCGCCAAAGAGGCACGAAACAAATCAAACTCTACGATTGCTAATTGTTGTTACTGTCATTGTCATAGCAATCTGCCAAAGGAAATCGACATCTACCATTGCTAAATGTCGCTGCCATCATCATCATCATAGTCACTTTTAGAGCATTCTATTATTTGTATACATACAAATATGACGGGGAGAGAGGGAGAATAAATAGAAAAATATATTCAACTATTACTACTTCCCATATCAAAGAACACATGCCCTTCCAAATCTGGATTGAAGAGAAAAACTTTCTAGATTGAAGAAGAATAAAAAAAAGAATGAAGAAGAAAAATTGGAGAAGAAATACGGGGAGAGAGAAGAAAAGACACAGGAAAAGAGAATAAATAAGAAATTAGGGTTATTTAGGATTTGGCTATATAATGCCAATTTTTTTGGGTTATCTTTACCAAACCTATTATAAGGCCAAATTATTACCAATTCTCTTTATGAGTTATCATACCATGCCATTTTTTCTTCTCAAAATGTAACCAATAGAGACATGGGCCACAAACAGCCCAATATTGCAATGGGCTGTAATCTGGAACCTGAAATCTACTTTGGATGGGATAAACCTTCGCCATGAGAAAAAAGGACTTTTTTACTTAGTCCGTATCAGAAATTATTTATATTTATTAGCCAATATATATATATATATATATATATATATATATATATATATATATATATAATTTATATTATTTTTATATATAACATACATAACATGTATATATATATATATATATATATATATATAATATATATTTTTGGGAAATTTTTATTTCTATACCATATAGGAAATTATATTACCAAATATGTTCATAGTATGTATATTACCTGTCATGCTAATAGTATTTTTATAAAATATAAATAATTTATTAGGAATCATTGTAGTTGTATGCTTTCTTATTTAGGCGCACTAAAATTGGGGAATTAAATACTCTTCCAGATCTTCTACAACGCAAATCATGCATGAATATTTCCTTTCTCTGTATATTTTCATACGTGGAATTTATTTTTACAGAGAAACGGAATTTTCATAAGTTATTTGTTTGGATTGGATGTTATTGCAAATAGTTGAGAATTCTCTCTACGTCTCTCTCTATCTCTCAATCCCAAATTTCAGTAATATAAAGCAAAGGAAAAGAGAAACAATTTCACCATTGATAGCCATTAAAAAGCTTTGAAGCTTTGAATTAGAATTTGGGTTTTTAAAAATTATTATTTGTTTGGATTGTGTGTTGTTGAAAATAATTGAAAATATGGTTTGGAGTTTATATCTCAATTTTGAGGGGTTTTGGTGAAGATTAGACTTGGTTTTGGCTGAATTTCAGATTGAAACTCGAAGAAGAAGAACACGACATATATTATATTGCAGAAACTGTAGAAAAATTGTAGATTGTTGTTAATTTATTTTTCTTTTATTTATTTAACTATTGTATGAAAGTTGAACAATATTGTATAAAAATTATATTTAAGTGGTATTATATTGTATTTAAGTGGTTTAACGACAGTCGTAACATCTCTTCCCATTTCTTACTTCTTCTCTAGCATAATACATATTTTCTTCATATACTAGTCCAATTTTTTCAGTTGCATACCTAAATTTTGTGGATATTCTATGACACCAATAATTATTTCGAACTGAAATTAATACCACACCAAGAGACCAACATCAATGATAAGGAATGCATTGTATGTTACTCGTTCAACTATATTTCAAAATTCCAATCAGTTTTTTCTTTCTTTATTAAAATTTTTTAAATCTCAAATTGTAACCTTATTATCAATTTTAGTTTTTTTATCACCATTTTCCTCTCATCATCTCTTCCAATCAAATCCCACCACTAGAGCACCAATAAATTATTTTATGACATTCGAGACAAAAAAGAAACGTTTTGAGTTAAGTAAACGTTAAAATTTGTTGTTGCACAGACAAATTCTAATCAAATTCTGGTTGTATATCAATATCCTACACTTTATCTATATTTTATCTACAAAATAAACTACATATCATAGTAAAATATATATATATATCAGTATGAATTTTCACAATATCTACATTTATTCTACAATAAAACTACATATCATTTGAAAAATTAATATGCAATACAGAATTTTAATGTTTGTACAAATTCTACAAAATATCTACAAACTATTCATAACAGAATTTATCTTTTTTTTTCATGCAGGTTTATCTGGAACACTAAAGTTATTTGATATGTCAACATCTCCCATTATAGAAAAATATAACTTATCTATAATTTTCTATAACTTTCACACATTATTTTTACCGAGTTAAATATAACTACAATAACATAAAACTTACATACAAACTTATATACAACTACAATATAATACAACTTAAAGATAATTTTTATACAAATATTGTTCAACTCTCATACAATAGTTAAATGAATAAAAAAAAAATAAACAATAGAATACTTTTTTCCTACAATTTCTGCAATATAATGTAGGTCATGTCTTCTTCTTCTTCTTCTTCTTCTTCTTCTTCTTCTTCTTCTTCTTCTTCTTCTTCTTCTTCTTCTTCTTCTTCGAGTTTCGATCTGGAATTCAGCCAAAACCAAATCTAATTTTCACCAAAACCACTCAAAATTGAGATATAAATTCCAAATCATATTCTCAAATATTTACAACAACACCCAATCCAAACAAATAATAATTTTTGAAAATTCAAATTCGAATTCAAAGCTTTTTAATGGCTGTCAATGGTGGAATTACTGCTCTCTTTTCTTTTGCTTTATATTACTAAAATTTGGGATTGAGAGATAGAGAGAGATGTAGAGATAATTCTCAATTCTTTGCAACAACATCCAATCCAAACAAATAAATATCTTTTGAAAACCCAAATTCGAATTCAAAGCTTCAAAACTTTTTAATAGTTTGTCAATGGTGGAGGGGTTATAGATTTTCGATGATTTTAGAAGAGGAAATCGTGGGTGATTGAAGAGGAAATCGTGGGGATTTGGAGAGAAAAACTTGGGAGAGTGGGAATATACGGTTGAGTAAAATTAGGAGACTAATTAATACTATTAAAATTCTAAAATGGTACATAAATAATAATTAGGTATATAGATGGTAATTATATTAAAAGTTAAGCATGAAGGGTAATATAGTTTACTATATGGCAGAGGAATGTAAAAATTCCTATATTTTTTTGGTATTATTGTGAGAGCAACTATACGATATTATTTTCCCCAAAAAAAACTTTTTGGACCCTGAAAAGTTGAAACATGCAATTTCTGCTTGAAAGTTATGAAGGTTGCTGACTATGGGTAACAACCCTGAAATCTAGTTTAGCTCATAGCTTAAAGGATAATTTTCATATCTTTTAGTAGTAATTAGTCATCTATAGATACCATTTACTATATTACAGATTATAGATATCTTTTATGTGGTTATAAGATGTATTTGACGTAGTTAAGCTATTGTATTTTTCATGAATACAATAGTAAAAATAGGCGTGAATCAGGGAAGTCCAGCTAATCAGTCATTGTATTCAAGTGTATTCGACTGTATTCATGGAGTGAAACATGGAATTACAGCTGGACAGATTATTGTATTCGACTGTATTCACGGCATGAAATAGGAGATTACACTGTTTTGAAAACGGAAAGTGAATCAATTAACATAATAGAGTCCTAATATAACTCAACAAACTCAATTATAACATACAAATTTTGTATTTTCAGTTATAAAAAAGTTCTTCAACCGAAAAATACCCCAAAAATATAGAAAACTTCAGAGAAATTATATAATACATCTGAATACATAAATTATATTAATTAAAAAAATTTATGAATACATTCATGGCATATAGCGAAATAGTGAATATAATGAAATACAGAGAGTACAACGGGATACATTGAAATACAATGAAAAAAAGACAGTGAATACAATAAAATACATGAAATACATTGAATTACAATGCAAAAAAAGACCACGAATACAATGAAATACATGAAAATACAGCGTAAAAATCAAGAACCAGCAACTCTTTTCATCGCAAAAATCATAAATCCAATAGATCTTCGTCCCTCATATTGTCTTCCTCTGGCTTAAAATTCACTGTCCCCAAGTTTTATGAAGGTGAACAGTGCATCAATTTTAATAATTGGCAAAATAAACATGAAAAGTGCAGACTCATACGTTACTAAACCCTAGAATACAACGAATAGGAGAAAGCTGACTCATATTGAAGATGAACAGCAATCTGCATCTATTATAATGGGATGGGGGCTTTGCACACGAATACGTTTAATGTCGGCGGCAGCTCTGAAGTGGGCTTTGCACAAATCCTGTGGAAAGAGGAAGAGATCAGAAATCTTAATGGGATGAGGGAAGAGAATGTGATGTATCAAAGTAGAGAGAGAAAGAAAACAATATAATTGATTAGCGTATTTAGTGGCTTAAGGCTAGGAGATAACCAAAATTAAATATTTTGCTATAAATCTGAAAAGGTATCTATATAATATAATTTTTTTAAATGATACTTATTTAAAATAAATAAGGTGTTAACCTTTGTTATAAGAGGTAAAAATTCCTAGCTTAAACCACCTAAACATTTGGGAGATTTGCACAAATCGGATCATTTAGTGCCATCATTTACGTTTTGACCCCATGAAGAAACTTTTAAGAAATAGCTCTTTCCTTAGGATCTTAAAATTCAATACCATTTGAAGCACACTGCTAGAATTTTGAAGCACAATTCTTTCTACTTAAACTTGCGACTTTTGTCGTCAAAGATAGCTGTGAACTAATTTTTCTCACTAACACGCCTCTCATCTTCTCTATTTTTTTGGTTGTTTTCTTGGGCGTAAGGTTCCTAATATTCTAACTCAAAAAGTATATTCGTTCTCTCTCACGACCTTTCGACCAAGACGCTTTGTTTGTATATTGAATTGATGTCCGATAGCTTTTCCTACTCCCCAACTGGTGTCATATCCTCCTACTCTAGTTCTATTGTGCTTTTATTTTCCCTGTCCTAAGAAAGAAGGATAGTTATTTTCCTTATTCATAAGGGCAGCCCTTTTGTCATTGGCCTCTTTTTGTTAATGCTTCAAAATTCCAGTAGCAAACTTTAAAATTCTGGTGGTAGATTGTGTTCCTAAAAGAATTTTAAATGGTATTAAAATATAAAATAGTTCTAAAAAGATCAATCCGGTATTCGTGAGTACGTTGTTTTCCTGGAATTCGAGGGAGGGAAAAGAGAGAAAAGAAGATGGTGTTAGCATATGATAACTTTATTGTTCGAAAACAAATGTTATATATTGTCATAACGTGTAAGAAAAAACAATAACCGGATTCCATTATATTAATAGATTATATATTTGTCAATTTTTTCCATATTTACTAAGCATATATTCTCTTATCAAAGACTTATCTATAATTTTAATAAAATAAGATTGAAATAATATTCATGTAACAAAAAAACCCGAAAAACCCGATAAAATAGAACCAATCCAAACCGATATAGTTGGTTTGGTTCGATTTTAATAAAAACCGAATCAACCCGGTCCATGTACACCCCTAGTTATACATATGACATATCATTAATCCGACGCATTATTAATTTCCAAAAAGACAATATAGCGTACATGGCTATAAAAAAAAATCATGGAGATTTCCCAACTAAAATTAGGTTGTACTTTATGTCATCTCTCGAATTAAAATACTCGAAACAGGTAAGATTCTTGACAAAACATAGTAACTACACGTAGGTCCCTTGTCCTTTTCCTAATTGATGATACATAATAATTTGACACTTTTGCCATTCTTTGCTAGTTAGTTAGTGTTCCTTGTACGATATTTGGTATCTTCACATTATTATTTTTTTGTAATAAAAAAGCCCCAATTTGGGTTAGTTTAAGCAATGACATGAGCCATAGGATTATTCGGTATTTAATAATAAAAACCAGGTTTGTTAATCACTATTCTCATGCACTATACATTTCTTCCACTAAGTATATTTACTCTTTAATCAGTTAAAACTGACACCTCATTAATCTAGTTAAGCATGTTATCATTTTCATAAACATGCGATGTGTATACACAGATTCTAAAAACCTTTGGCATAATTTTTTAGATAATTCAACTATACACAGTCATCTATATAAGCATGGTTATAACTTCAAAAAAAAAAGATAATACATAACCTTTTACAAAAAAATGTAAAATTCTTACATTATTAACTTAGATTATATTCTTCCATAATATACATTAAAAAGAAAAAAACATATAATGTTTAACTATTTCGTGATGGATCTTGATCTCATCCAGTGAGCACATAATCTGGATCTTGTTTGCCAAACTAGCAATTAGATGGAATCAAAGTTCACAAGAAGATTGTCATTTGCATTATTTTCAGGGTAATTTTTTTTAATGTTTAATATTCGACACAATTGTCGTGATTATTTTCTCCTAACAGGTCAATTACGAAAGCGATAATTCAAAGTTGAGAGTTGAGTTTATTCATATTTCATATAGAAATTTATTGATACAGACCTTAATACAATACTCCTATACTGTTTGGTTTGTAAAATTTCCCCCCTATTTTCGCCCTAAAATTAGAATCTTCCAGAGAACAAGTACAGACTAATTAGTGATATTATCACATAAGTGTCCATATGATAGTGTAATAATCTTTTATGTAAATGGCACAGATTACGAGGGAGTGCAAAGATGGAAAATTTTATTTTGTGTCTCATACAACTTATACTAGTTGTATGAAGCAATTTTTTGTCTCACAATTTTGTGGACCCCGAATTCTGTTGACCCAGAAGTGTAAGATTGGGATCCACAATGTTGTGAGACAAAAATAAGCGTCATACAATTAGTATCAGTTGTATGAGACACAAAATAAAACTTCTCTGCAAAGACAAGCTTAGTGTCAAACACAACATCAAACATTAAGTGACTGATAATCCATTTTGATTATTTTAATTGCAAAGGGACCTTCAGCTAAGTCATAAACTAATAAAGTCCCACAATTGCACACGAAATATGGGAATCGTACTAATTTCTTGTTTTATAACCTAAAATGTCCAAAAAAAAGAAACGGTCATGTATAAACGATGACTACTATTCATCAGGTCATTTTTTATGAGCCCGCAAAATTTTAGGAGTTTCGGGGTCGTTCAACCGGATTCATGGAGTTGGCATGGATTATAGCATCCGAAAATCTGGAAATCGTTCTGAATTCTTGTTTTATGGACCTGAAGTACCAAAACATAAGGAACGATCATGGCAAAATAATGAATATTATTCATTAGGTTCTTTTTTGTGGGTCGGAAAAATTTTAAGCGATTCAGAGCCAGTCGCCCGGATTCATGGAGATGACCTCCATAACACACGAAAATCTGGGAATCGTCCTGAATTCTTGTTTTATGACTCTAAAATGCCGAAAAATGAAGAACAGTCATGGCGAAGCAATGCCTTAGGTAATTTTTAATAGGCATGCAAAATTTTAAGTGATTCAGAGCCAATCGCCCGGAGTCATGCAGATGGTGTGAACTATAGCATACGAAACTCAAGCAATCAACCATAATTTCTATTTTATGGCTCTAAAATACCCCAAACGAGGAACGGTCTTGGCGAAGCGATGATTATTGTTCATTACGTTATTTTTATGGGACCGTAAAAATTTAGGAGATTCGGGGTCGGTCGCCCGTATTCATAGAGATGGCTTAGACTATGGCACACTAAAATCTGGAATCGTCTTAAATTCTTTTTTATGCGCCTAAAATGCCAAAAAATAATGAATGATCATGCATAAGCGATGACTATTGTTCATTAGGTCATTTTTTATAGGACCATAAAGTTTTAGCCGATTCGGAGTCGGTCCACCCGATTCACGGGGTATGACGTGGACTATAGCACACAAAAATTAGGAAATCATCCTGAATTCCTTTTTTTAGACTGAAAACGCCACAAAACGAGGAACAATCATAGAGAAACAACGATTGTTATTAATGTAACGACCTGACCGGTCGTTTTTAGAATTTACGCCATGATCCCCTATTAACTGCTTCCCCCAAGTTCATTTCTGCTATTTTGATTTGCCGGGATGTTCGGTTTTGAGTTTCGGAGAGTTTTGGGACACTTGGTCCCTGAATGAGAGCTTACGTGTTGGAAAATTGACCGTAGTGGGAACAATATGAAGATGGACTAGGAATGAAAATCTAATGATTCCGTTAGCTTCGTTGGGTGATTTTGGGGTTGGGAGCGTGTTCGTATTATGTTTTAAAATTCCGTAGCTAATTTAGACTTGAAATGCCAAAGTTTAAATTTTTTAAGCTTCCGATCCGATAGTGAGATTTTGATCCGAGGGTCGGAATGGAATTCCAGAAGTTGCAGTAGTTCCTTCATGTCATTTGGGATGTGTGTGTAAAATTTTAGGTCATTCGGACGTGGTTTGGTTAGGTTTTTGATTGAAATCATATTTTGAGGAAAATTGGAGTTCTTATGCTTAAATCCTTGATTTATTCGAGTTTTCGATGTTGTTTTAGGTGGTTTAGGGATTTGTGCAAGTTTGAATGAGGTATTAGGTGTTGTTGGTGCTTTTAGTTTAGGTCCCGGGGGACTCGGGTGTGTTTCGGATGCTCAACGGGTCATTTTTCTCCTATTTTTAACTGTTGTTATCTGTCAGCTGGTTTTCTTCTTCACGTTCGCATCTGCTCCTCCGCGATCACTAAAAGTAATTTTGGAGGAGGTATTAATTGTTCATCGCGTTTGCATGATCAGGTCCGCGATCGCGATACTCTGTGTGTTCCTTCTTCGCGTTCGTATCTTCTATGTCTGCGTTCGCATAGTTCTTCCTTTTGGGCAACAAATTTTTCCTCTTCGCGATCGCGAAGAGTAGCCTTGGACAAAAGAAAGTTCCTTTACTACGCGATCGCGTAGCACATTTTTGGGCAGTGGCTATTTTCCTCCCACGCGATCGTATCATCTCTTTCGCGATCACGAAGCACATCTAGGCAACATTCATTTTTCTTCTTCCCGAACGCATGACTTCCTCCATGTTCGCGATGCTTTAAATATCTGGACAGAATATAAGTTTTCCAAAATTGAGGGTTCATACCATAATTCATATTTTTGACTTGGGAGCTGGGGAGATCACGATTTTTGAAGAGATTTTTGCCTGGGCAACTTGGGTAAGTGATTCTTACTCGGTTTATACTAATTTCCATGAATCTTTACTTAAATTCATCCTTAAATTTTGAAATTTTGGTAGAAATTGGGGGAAAAGTTCTTAGACCTAGAGATTGGGTTTTGACATCCGACTTGAGAGATTTTTTATATGAATAGACTCGTGTGAGTGTGAGGATTCTGGAAATATAAATTTTGCCCGATTCCGAGATGTTGGCCCGACGGGCATTTTGGTCATTTTATGTAATTCCGCATATTAGCTTAGAATTTAATTGTAGAATCAATTACTTGAAGTGTTATTTACATTATGAAATTGAATTGAATAGATTTGGGCCATTTGGAGTCGAGTACTCGTGGCAAGAACGTGGTTTCTAGTTGATTTTGAGCCGGTTCGAGGTATATATCTTGCCTAACCTTGTGTGGGGGACTTCCCCTTAAGATTTGAGTCTTCTCTATTGATTGTAATCCAAGTACGCGAGGTGACGAGTGCGTGCTCGGACTTATTTGTGGAAACTTGGTTTTTTAGGATTCTTAGGTCCTTATATTCACTGAGTATGAAGTTGTTCTTGATATGATTGAATTCCATATTACTAGTTTCACCTCTACATGTTTTACTTGGAATTAATTGCTTATTGGTTCATTCTTATTGCCTAATTGACTCTTACTTTGCTTAACTGAAGATCTTTACCTCCTCTATTATCACGTTATCTTTCATAACTGCTTGTTTTTTTATTTGAAATCATTATTATCTCTCATGTAATTATTTAGTCTTAATTGAAATTGTTGCATATCCTTCGTAACCTGCCAACCTTAAAAGAAGAGTAGACATTCTATGTTTAGTTGATATTTCCTTATTTGAAATTTATTTGACTCTTGTTAACTCCCTTGTTGTTGAACTACATGCTATAGGGTCGTTACTTCATATTATTTTCTCCCTTGTCGAGTTGTTCTTATCACGCTTAGTATTCTCTATTGTTGTTATTCCTTGTGAGCTAGTTTTACCGTCCCCTGGTGAATGAAAGTTCTTGAGTTGATTCACTTGTCGTGCTCTTGTATATATTGTCATTCTTGCTGTTGTACTTGGGGTGTTGATGCACGAGGTTTTTGCCGTGCGGTTGTTGATATTATAATGCACGAGGTTTCTGCCATGCGGTTGTTATTGTGCGGTCGCATGAGGTTTCTGCCATGATATTGCACATGCGGTGTAATAAGGTGGGATATGCACATATACTATGTGGGTTGCACATGTGGCGAGACAAGGTGGTAACATTATGATGCACGTGTGGCGAAACAAGGCGTGCACTTATTATGTTATTATTTGCACACGTGACGGAACAAGGTGGGCTATGTTAGGGGTTGATTGTGAGTATTTGTGATGGCCTGAGGGCATTTCTGTTTGTTTAAATGTTGTGATTATGGTATGTTTACCTATATGAGCTTTATCTCATGGGAGTTGTGAGGAAACATCGTACGTGTTGTCCGTTCTTCTTCTTACGCTTATTAGCTGGTAGAAATTATGTTAAAGCACTTGCACAAGTATACATGTAGTTGAACACTCCTATTGGATGTGAAGTCCTCCTAATTTTTGTTAAGTATAGATGTACGCCCTCGTTTATTTGTTATATATGTGAGAGTGGCCCTAGTTAGCAAGTGAGTTGTCAGTATGACCGTGAGGCTGATGGGGCACAGGATGTCAAGTGTTAGATTTCAGGTACTGGGACTCGTGAGTGGTAATTGTCCGAGATTCGGTAACTCGTGGAAATTGTTGGATAAGACCTGATGTGAACACCGTCGTAGGATCTGAGTTATTGTTTTATTTTCCCTTTACTGTATTGTGACTTTAGGATTTTGGATGAGTATTTCCGTTCTTATGTGTCATCATTCTTAATATTTTCGTTGTTACTTGATGTTCTCTTCCTTTATTGTGATTGTAGCATTGTTGGTCATTTCGTACAGTCTTTATATAAATATATATCATGTTCCGTTGTTCCTATAATTGCACTATTTATTAGACCGGTAGGTGTCTCGACTGTTCCTCTTCACTGCTCCATCGAGGTTAGTCTCGATACTTAATGGGCACCACTGTGGTGTGCTCATGCGACTCTTCAGCACATTTTTATTGTACAGATCCAGGTACTTCCACTCAGTTCTATCATCCTTGCGAGGAGGCGTTTCTATAGAGACTTCAAGGTATTTCTGCTACGTCCGCAGACCGAGGAATCCCTCTCTATCTTTCTGTAATAAGTGTAGCCCTTACAGTATTTTTCCCTTGTTTAGACATTTCCAGAGTTAGAGCTTCTTATGTATCTCTTAGCTTGTGATTTGTGAGATTCCGGATTTTGGGGAATTTTGTTAGTTTCGAGAATTATTATTGTATGTACCGAGCGGCACCTTAAACACTGTCTTATTTTACTAGTTTGGTTTTAAATTATTTCTTCCGCAATCATTGTTATATTCTGCATTGTTAGACTTACCTAGTCGTAGAGACTAGGTGCCGTCACGATGGTTCACGGAGGGCGAACCAGGGTCGTGATAATTAAGTAGGTCATTTTTTGTGGGGCCCATAAAATTTTAGGCGATTTAGGAATGGCATGGATTATAGAACATAAAAATTTGGGAATCATCCTTAATTTCTGTTTTATGGCTTTTAAAATCTAAAACAGATGATGACTATTGTGAATATGGTTCGCTCTGCCTTTTTTTATAGGCCCGCAAAATTTTAGGCGATTCTGAGCCGATCACCCAGATTCATAGATAGTATAGCACAAGAAAATCTGATAATCGTCATGAATTACTATTTTTGTCCCTAAAACACCAATAAACGAGGAACGATCTTGAAGAGACGATAACTATTGTTATTTATGTCATTTTGATGGTACCTTAAATTTTTAAGTGATTCGGGGCCGATCGCCAGGATTCATGGAGATTGCTTGGAGTATAGCACATAAAAATTTGGGAATCATCATGAATTCCTTTTTTTGGCGCTAATATGCCAAAAATTGATGAACAATTATGGAGAAGTGATGACTGTTATTCATTAGGTCGTGTTTGATGGTCTTGTAAAATTTTAGGCAATTTGGGGCAGGTGGCTTTGATTCATGAATAGTATGGAGTATAGCACCCGAATCTCGAAATCGTCCTGAATTCCTATTTTATGGCCCTAAAACACCAAAAAATGAGGAACTATTAGTTTATATGAATCCACCAAACTATAAAGTACTCGGTCCTCTATGAGTTTTCACTCAGTAAACTAATGAAATAGTTAGTAAATAAGACACGAAATTTTTACGTGAAAAATCCCACTCAAGGGGCCAAAAACCACGACCTACACTTGTAGATACCCTATTACAAGCCACTTTGTAATGACTCTATTACAAAGACTTCAACTAAACTAACTTGTGATACACTTACCACAAGCCACTTTGTCACTCACTAGTTACAAAAACTTTAACTTACGACTAACTCTAGTCACAACACAAACTCAGAAAGTTTATGGTTTTACAAAGGGGTTCCTAAGCAATGGTTCTAGCTAAGAAATTTAGAAATTTTAATCAGAACAATCACAAAGTTACAACTCAACTAAGGAAAATAGAATACTCGATTTAGGAATTGGTCCGTAGTAGCATTTAACTTTGTTCTTCAAGTTCTTGAGAATTAAGTTCAACGTTTGCAGAAGACTTGAATACTTGAAGTAAATTCTCAAGAGTTCAAGTGATGTTTTATTATAATGCACTTGTTAATCCACCCTTGATGACATCATTTGAATGATGTAAGCACTTGGTAGGTCAAAGGGCAAGTGACTGCAAAACTGCTACACCGTGTGCACTGTTTCTGTGGCAGTCACTTTCCAGTTGTGCACAGTTGACTTTCATACTTCTGTCATGGTAACACAAGGGATGAGGTCCTTGACTTGTTTCTCTGTTTTCTACACTTGCAGCAGTTCACAGTAGCTAGAGTCTTGGCTGGAATTCGTTTATTTGTAATGTGTACCAAGTGTATCAGGTTCCCTATCTGGTTCTTAACAGTAACTTTGTTAGATCATCAAAACATAAGATAAAGACATCTAAAACCCATTAATTTCCCCCTTTTTAATGATGACAACTTAGACATTGATAACATGTATTTAGAGCAAAAATAACCGGATGAAGTAACAAGAACTTCACGAGTTCCCCCTGACTTGATGCCTTCTCCCCTTAATCAGATCCCTGTTTCAATTATACTTCCCCCTTTTAGCATCATTAAAATACACAAGAAGGCAAACAACATAAAGAAGTCTAGCCTAGCTAACTCATGCCACATATGTGCACACAACATGATAGAGAAGAGAAACAGAGAACGCAAGCATTTAGATAACAAAAGACGATAGATTTTATATATATAACATATGCCTTTGCTTAGAAAGCAAAGGAAGAATTGAACTGTTAAAAACGAGAGCAGTACTGATACATCCCAACTACATCATAGCAAAAGAAACAAAAAAACATCTGCCAAGTTATAAAAACTAAAAGAGACAATCCAGAAACTGGTCACTGAAGGGGTTACTTAGGGGGCACTAGGATTAGCGGACTTGGAAGTTGCAACAAGAGTTTGGAGAACTAGGTCTATTCGGGCATTGGCTGAATTTTGCTCATTGAGCAGTTCTTCTTTCTGGTTCTCCACTTGTGCCTTGAGATCAACATTTTTTTTGTTAGGATCCCCTTGGGCCTGCTGACCTTCCAGGATAGCATCCTAGCCTTCAACCTTCGAATATCCTCAGTTGCACTATTTTGAGCATTAATGAGCTGCGAGATTGTTGATTTACTTCCTAACCCCCATTCTTCTAGATGAACTTACATTCTTCTAACGTTGTTTGTGAGAATGTCTGCTTCTTGGTTCCTACCTTGCTTGCCCCAGTGGCATCTAGAAAAACTTAAACACTTACATAAGCAGAAACCCATATGGAAGACCATGATTGCCATCCTTAAATGTTGCTATTTTTTGCATATGTTCGATCATGATAGCATGCAGGTTGATAAAGCCATACAATTGCTCCATTAGAAACATGTCATACTTAGAAGTCACAGACCTCCTTTCAGCACGAGGCAGCAGAACCTTGTTTACCAACTCGAAGAGCAATTGATAAACATGGAGTAATGCCTTCTTGTGAATCTGGTCCCCCTTTTGGTTCGCATTATCCTTTACCATAATATTCCGGAAGTTAGACCCTCACGCATCTTTCACACTAGACACACCAACTGTAGGGACTTTAAGAATATCCCCAAGAAAACACACATCAAACATAATGTCCACCTCATTCACCAATGCACAGATATGGTCGGTATCAACGGGAAAGATGCTTGCGTAAAAGCTTTGAACCTCATCCTCATACAATTTGGGTGCATCTATTTGGAATAGATGGATCCAAGGACTTGTCTCATACTAGCCATATCCAAAATTGTTGGGTCAAAAGTATTACCCAACAGAACTATTTGGTGCCTTAATCGTTTTGAAACAGAGCTGGATTCACTCATCATCTTTTTCATAGAACCAGGTTCCTTAACGTTCTCAAACTTTCTCTTGCCAGATTTCACACCACTTGATTTTGCTTTTACCTTAGACTTGGCTAACACATCCTCATCAGAAGCTGAGAGCTCACTTACAACATCCTTCAGCTTTGAACTGGGGGTTGTAACATTCTCTATGGAACCAGATTCCTTCTTCTTCTAGGACCTTCTCACTAGGGAACTAGGTTCCTCTGTTGTTTCCTCATCAATCTCCACAACAGGAACATACTTATCACACACTATAACATTGTCTCTCACCAATCGCCTCTTTTTCTTCTTATTGCTTTTCCTGCTCTTTTGAAGGGCAGAGTCATAGGCTACCTTTGCTTGAAACCTAGTAGTAGGTCGCTTAGTAGAAGACTCAGGAGTGGACACTACCTTTCTCTTGACGATGAAAGCATCAAGAGAAATGTTGTCTAGAACATTCTCATCACTAGACCTCATCTCGTGAGCTTAAATGTCCAAGGGCGCAACAGCAAATGCAGGAGCAGAACTAGCCTGGGAGTGAGAACCCTGACCTATTTCCTCCGGAGAGGGGTCAGGTTTCTCACGAGAGGGCCCAGTAGTTTCTGCTAATGCAGAGCCCTCGACAGCCACCATGGCTCCTTCTTCCCCCATACCTTGTATCTCGTTCCTCTGAGAAATTATCTCATGTAAGACACTATCACGACCCTAGTTCACCGATCATGAACATGTCGTGATGGCACCAAGTCCCCACGACCAGGTAAGCCAAGTATTGCAGAAAAGATGTAATATTTGAGGAAAAACCAATTAAAACTGAACATATGAAAAATAACAACTGAGTGTAAGGCCGTCCGGCCTGTACAACTCTAAAAAAATATGCGGAAGTCTACAACCATATCCCAAAACCCGAAAACTCACGGGATACACATGCTAATAGAATTCCAATAAGTACTTTAATCTCTAGAATAACTACATCAAAAGTATGATAGGATAACAACTCTACAACTAGTATAAGGAAGAAGACTCTTCGGTCTGCGGACGCTGCAGATATACCTTGAAGTCTCCGTATGTCTCCTCGCCTCAAGGATAGTGTGCCCGAGTAGAGGTACATGTATGATCTGCACATGAAAAACATACGCAGGAAGGGCATGAGTACACCACAACGGTACTCAGTAAGTGCCAAGCCTAACCTCGGTTGGGTAGTGACG
>MU705770.1:130989-161044 GCA_026770625.1 Nicotiana glauca | reverse complement strand
AGCAGCCAAAGACAATCCAGCACCAGTAAAGAGGGCCGTAACTGAAGAAGAGGCTGAAGAATTCTTAAAGAAAATAAAGGCGGAAGATTATTCCATTGTAGAACAGTTGAGGAAAACTCCAGCACAAATTTCAGTGCTGTCTCTATTGATTCATTCGGATGAGCATCGCCGAGCGTTGATGAAGATTCTAAATGAAGCCCATGTTCTGGATAAGATCTCTGCAAACCATCTGGAGAAGATAGCGAATAAGATTTTTGAGGTCAACAGGGTTACATTTTCTGATGATGAGTTGCCTTTGGAAGGTACTGAGCATAATAGGGCACTTGACCTCACAGTTAAGTGTGAAGACTCTGTGGTTACTCGAGTGCTGATTGAAAACAGATCCAGTGCAAACATTTGTCCTCTCTCCACCCTGGAAAAGTTAAAGGTGGATAGTGAGAGAATCCAGAAGAATAGCGTCTGCGTACGTGGATTTGATGGAAGGAAAGGACACGGTAATGGAGTTCTAAGTGCTTGACGTGGCTGTTTCCTACAATTTCTTATTGGGTCGGCCCTGGATTCATGCCGCAAAAGCTGTGCCATCTACCTTACATCAGATGGTCAAATTCAAATGGGACCGACAGGAAATTGTTGTGCATGAAGAAGATAATTCATGTAATACCATTATGCCTTTCGATGAAGCTGAGGATGACAAAGGTCCATGGGTTTACCAAGTCTTGGACACAGTGTCAGTTGCCAAAATTTCGGAAGGAGAATGTATTCCTAGGCCTAGAGTAGCTGCTGCATTTGTCATGGAGGCTTCAGAAATGATAAAGAATGGATTTTTACCTGGAAAAGGCTTGGGTGCTTCGTTACAGGGCATCATACAGCCAGTATCTCTTTCTGGAAACTTGGATACTTTTGGGTTAGGCTTTAAGCCCACTACTGCTGACATAAGGAGAGCTAAGCAGATGAAAAAGTGAGCATGGACCCTTCCAAAACCCATACCCCGCCTATCCCGTTCCTTTGTCCGGCCTGGTGCTAAGAGGCGCCCAAAAACGATAATGCTTCATTCTGTAATGATGGAACCCAGCAAGGAGCTGATGGAAAGGTTTGAAAAGCTGTTTGATGAGGTGAATATGGTGGAGGCAGGCAAAGGTCCAAGCAAAGCAAATGTGCAGTTCATGGGGGCCCGTGCCAAGCTTAATAATTGGGAAGCTACTCTTCTTCCTACCCGTAGGGAGTCGTGGTAGTTAGTTTTGATTTTCCTTTCAGTTTAATCTGTATTATTTCCAAGGTTGTAATTCGGATGCTATGTTCCATTTGTTTGGATGAGTTAAACCTTGTTATCTTACAATTTTAATGAAATGCAATTTCCTTTCTTTTTCATTCCTGATAGCCTTTATTTTGTCTTTCTTTTCTTTCTTCTACAGCCCCTTTTATGCTGGTATCACTGATGTGTCATGCATGCGGAGTCTTCGGCCTAGTCTCGATTACCAATCTAATTCCGAAATAATAATACAAGAAATTGAGTGTGATAAAGAGGTAGAATATGATGATAAGGAAGCCTTTGAAGAAATCAGTAAAAAATTAAGTTAATTTAAGGAAAAACCCAAACCTAACCTGAATGATACAGAGGCAATCAATTTAGGGGATCAGGAGAATGTTCAAGAAACAAAAATAAGTGTTCATTTGGAAGCTCCGCTCAGGGAAGAAATAATCAAAGCATTGCTTGAGTACAAAGATGTTTTCGCATGGTCATATGACGATATGTCGAGTCTAAATACCAACTTGGTGGTCCACAAATTGCCCACTGACCCTGCATGCCCTCCGGTCAAGCAGAAGCTGAGGAAATTTAAAACAGATATCAGTGTGAAGATCAAAGAAGAGGTTACCAAGCAGTTTGATGCGAAGGTCCTCCGGGTCACCCGGTATCCCACCTGGTTAGCTAATGTTGTGCCTGTACCAAAGAAGGATAGGAAGACCAGAGTGTGCGTTGATTAACGTGATCTCAATAAGGCGAGTCTAAAAGACAATTTCCCACTACCAAATATCCATATATTGATTGACAACTGTGCCAAACATGAGATTGGTTCCTTTGTAGATTGTTATGCGGGTTATCACCAGATTTTGATGGATGCGGAAAAGATGGCATTCATCACGCCTTGGGGGACGTATTGTTATAGGGTTATGCCATTTGGGTTGAAGAATGCAGGGGCAACATATATGAGGGCGATGACCACCATGTTCCATGATATGATACATCGGGAAATTGAGGTCTATGTCGACGACGTGATCATAAAGTCAAGGAAGCAATGTGACCATGTTAAAGAGTTGAGGAAATTTTTCCAGAGACTCCGCAGGTATAACCTCAAACATAATCCAGTAAAATGTGCATTTGGAGTTCTGTCGGGGAAGTTGTTAGGGTTCGTGGTAAGTCGACGCGGTATTGAGTTAGACCCGTCCAAAATAAAAGCCATTCAGGAGTTACCACCACCAAAAAGCAAGAAAGAGGTGATGAGTTTGCTCGGTAGGTTGAATTATATCAGCAGGTTCATTGCCCAGCTCACGACGACTTGCGAGCCTATCTTTAAGCTGCTAAAGAAAGATGCTGCGGTCAGATGGACGGATGAATGTCAGGCAGCATTTGACAAGATTAAGGAGTATTTGGCCAGTCCACCTATATTGGTTCCGCCAGAGCCGGGAAGACCCTTGATCCTCTATCTGACTGTTTTGGATAACTCTTTTGGCTGTGTACTGGGGCAGCATGACGTCACGGGAAAGAAAGAGCAGGCGATTTGCTACCTCAGCAAGAAATTCACATTTTTTGAGGTAAAGTACACTCAGCTTGAGAGGACATTTTGTGCTTTAACCTGGGTAGCGCAGAAATTGAAACATTACTTGTAATCATATACCACCTATCTCACCTCGCGATTGGATCCATTAAAGTACATTTTTCAGAAGCCCATACCCATAGGGAGGCTCGCGAAGTGGCAAATCTGATCAGGAAATTTGATATTGTCTACGTGACCCATACTGCAATGAAAGCACAGGCAGTGGCTGATTATCTAGCCGAGAACCCAGTTGATGATGAATATGAACCTTTGAAGACATACTTCCCTGATGAGGAGACAATACATATCGAGGAATCAGAACAAGATGAAAAACTGGGGTGGAAGTTGTTCTTTGATGGGGCTGCCAATACCAAAGGCGTTGGGATAGGAGCAATACCTATTTCTGAGACAGGGCAGCATTACCCTGTTAGAGCTCAACTTCGCTTCTACTACACCAATAACATGGCTGAATATGAGGCATGTATCTTGGGTTTGAGGTTGGCTATAGACATGGGTGTCCAGGAGATCTTGGTCATGGGTGACTCGGATCTTCTGGTGCACCAGATTCAGGGAGAGTGGGAGACACGAGACTTGAAGCTCATACCGTATCAACAGTGTTTGCACGAATTTTGTCAACGGTTTCAGTCAATAAATTTCAGGCACATTCCAAGGATTCATAATGAAGTTGCTGACGCTTTGGCCACTTTGATATCGATGTTGAATCATCCAGATAAGGCATACGTGGACCCGTTGCAAATTCAGGTTCAAGATCAGCATGCCTATTGTAACATGGTGGAGGAAGAGCTTGATGGTGAGCCATGGTTTCATGATATCAAAGAATACCTCAGGATGGGAGCATATCCGGCACAGGCCACAGGGGATCAAAAGAGAGCCATCAGATGCTTAGCAAGCGGATTTTTCTTCAGTGGAGGAGTGTTATACAAAAGAACTCCAGAACTTGGTTTACTGAGGTGCATGGATGCTAAACAGGCCACAACTATCATGACCGAGGTATATGTGGGAGTCTGTAGACCTCATATGAGTGGATATGTATTGGCCAAGAAGATTCTTCGAGCAGGATATTATTGGCTCACTATGGAGCGAGATTGTATCAGTTTCGTGCGCAAGTGTCATCAGTGCCAAGTACACGGGGATTTGATTCATTCCCCACCATCTGAATTACATACAATATCGGCACCTTGGCCTTTCGTTGCTTGGGGAATGGATGTCATTGGGCCAATTGAGCCAGCGACGTCAAATGGGCACAATTTTATTCTAGTAGCCATTGATTACTTCACTAACTGGGTTGAAGCGAAAACTTTCAAATCGGTGACCAAGAAGGCAGTGGTCGATTTTGTGCATTCAAATATCATTTGTCGATTCAGAATCCCGAAGGTGATTATCACAGACAATGGTGCCAATCTCAATAGCCATCTGATGGCGGAGACATGTCAGCAATTTAAGATCACGCACTGCTATTCCACCCCATATCTTCCTAAGGCAAATGGAGCGGTCGAGGTAGCTAACAAGAACATCAAGAAGATACTTCAGAAAATGGTGGAAGGTTCCAGGCAATGGCATGAGAAGTTACCTTTTGTTTTGTTAGGCTATCGCACTACTGTTCACACTTCAATAGGCACGACTCCTTATTCATTGATATATGGTACAGAGGTAGTAATACCGCAGAAGTTGAAATACCAACCCTTCAGATTATCGCCGAAGTGGAAATTGACGATGTTGAGTGGGTCAAAGCTCGCCTGGAACAGTTGAGCTTGATTGATGAAAAGAGATTGGCAGCAGTATGTCATGGACATTTATACTAACAGAGAATGGCAAGAGCATATAACAAGAAAGTACGTCCGCGGAAGTTTGAAGTAGGGCAATTGGTGTTGAGGCGTATCCTACCTCACTGGGCTGAGGCAAAAGTAAAGTTCGCCCCCAACTGGCAGGGGCCATTTGTTGTAACCCGAGTGTTGTCCAATGGTGCAATGTATCTAATAGATGTGGAAGGGAAATGTGTAGAAATGGCTATCAACTCTGATGCAGTCAAGCGATACTATGTATGATTTCTTTATCTAAATGTACCTAATTGTATTTGGCATGTTTTGAGGTTGAAATGACGAAGGCATTTTGTTCTGCTATCCAAATACTTTATCCTTTGTTATCCCTTTGAGCTTTATTCTATTTTCTTTCGTATCCCTCTTTCGGAATCAATAACAAACGCAAAAACCGAACCGGGGAAGTAAGTGGAAAAACAAGAGAAAAATAGTGGAAAAAAAGAGAAAAGAAAAGAAAAGAAAAGAAAAGAAAAAAGAAGAAAAAAAAGAAAAAAAGAAGGAAAAGAAAATAAAAGAAAAGGAAAAGTGGAAAAAGGAAAGATCGCAATAACGAAGTAATTTTATGACCTGAACTACGTTTGAATTGATCCCGAAAGGGTACGTAGGCAGCCTCTCTTTGAGGTTCAGTCACAACAAAACAAAAGTCCGAAAGTGCCCAAGAAAGAAATTGGGGCAGAAGTTGTGGTCATTGTGAGAAATTTGATTCCGAAAGTTGTAATTTTGAGCCCATGTTGAATTATTTTGAGCCTCTATACCCTTCTTTCTAAACCACATCCAAAAGCCACATTACGGTCCAAAGAAAGACCTTCCGATCAATCTTCAAGAAATGCTAATGTGAGCAGGTAAAGTGATTCATGTTGGGGTCAACACTCTGGTACCAGGAGAGAAAGGAAAATGATGAAAATGAGAGAGTCTTATTGGTGAAAACCCTCACGGGCACCATAGGGCGATGTGAGTTGAGAGAAATAAAAATGAGAGAGCCTTATTGGTGAAAACCTTCACGGGCACCATAAGACGATGTGAGTCGAGAGAAATAAAAATGAGAGAGTCTTATTGGTGAAAACCCTCATGGGCACCGTAAGGCGAAGGTGAGTTTTCAGATGAGCAAATGAAACAAATCTGTGGTTGAAAGCTGCTCAAAACATGGCAAGACGAGCAAAGTTTAGGTTTTTGGTGAAAGTCTGGAATAGCAAATGTGGCAATTGAAAGTTGATCAGTTGAACAAACTAGGCTGGTTAATCCAAAATGTATGGCACGATCAATGGTACCAGCCTTTCCACTCAGATAAGTCCTATCCTTTTCTCTTCATTACAAATCATCCGTTTTCAGGGTCTTTCTATCTTTAACCTTCGAGGTCATTGCATTTCATTCTCTTGAAGTCTGTCTATAAGTTGTTTCAGTATCTGTTCTGTTCGAAAACAAAAGAAGGATGTCAAGCCTAACTACCAGCTTCCCAGTTGTACAGCACAACGGGGTTGGAACATATCAAAATAAAGTAAGGCATGAAGGACCAATGGAAATCCCATCAGTAGGATAATCAGATAACTGTGGGGGAGAAGAAAAGTTTCACAAGAGGGGTCAGAAACACAAAACAGCAATACGGGATAGAACATTTGGGTCATCAAAGTTAGAGGGTTGAAAGTCTGTCCAGAAGTCGAGGCGTTTTAAAGCAAGTCCAGGGAAACAAGTTGGGGCAAAACCGGAAGAAGGAACATGCCCAACAAGAACGCCAACAGCTAACCACTATTTTATATTAACAAATCTTTCTTTGATTGAGACAGGGGCAGAAAAATTTCTTTGTCTGTTTTGCCGCAATCAGGAGCCCACTTGGAGAACAAGGGAATACTCTTCAAATTTAGCAATCAGGAGCCCACCTGGAGAACAAGGGAATACTCTTCAAATTTAGCAATCAGAAGCACACCTGGAGAACAAGGGAATACATTTCATGTTTCAGCAGTCAGGAGCCCATCTGGAGAACAAGGGAATACATTTCAAAGTTTCAGCAGTCAGGCACCCACCTGGAGAACAAGGGAATACATTTCAAAGTTTCAGCAGTCAGGCACCCACCTGGAGAACAAGGGAAGTATAATGCAAATTTTATCTTTCAGGTTTAATATTTGATAACATAACGCACCCAGTTATCAAACTGGGGCAAAAAATTTTCTTTGGTTTTTTATTTTGTTGCAATCAGGAGCCCACCTGGAGAACAAGGGAATACATTTCAAGTTTCAGCAGTCAGACGCCCACTTGGAGAACAAGGGAAGTACAATTCAAATTTTAGCTTTTAATTTTTTTGTATTTTATAACATGATGTGCCCAGCCATCAAACTGGGGCAGAAAATTTTCTTTGGTTGTTTATTTTGTTGCAATCAGGAGCCCACCTGGAGAACAAGGGAATACATTTCAAGTTTCAGCAGTTAGGCGCCCACTTGGAGAACAAGGAAAGTACAATTCAAATTTTAGCTTTTAATTTTTGATAGTTGATAACATGATGTTCCCAGCCACCAAACTGGGACAGAAAATTTTCTTTGGTTGTTTATTTTGTTGCAGTCAGGAGCCCACTTGGAGAATAATGGAATACTTTTCAAGCATCGCGTCAGGAGCCCACCTGGAGAACAAGGGAATACTTTTCAAGCGTCAGCAACCAGGAGCCCGCCTGGAGAATAGAGGCACATATTTCAAATTGCAACCATCAAGCATCATTCGGAGGAATGGCAAAACATAGCCAATCACAATTCATGGCAACAACGAGAATCCCATCGAAAGAATACAAGATACAAATTAAAGGCAACACAAGAGCAAGTTTGAAGACATAGATAGGATCTTTTGTAACCCATAGATCATAGCTTAGGCTAGCTTATTTTGTTTTGACACGGTGTAATAAGGGAGGTCAGCAAGCAGTAGCCGCAACAATCGCAGTGAAATCACAGCTCCTGGTAGTCCCAGCTACCAAACCTTCCCGAACTACACTGACCTAATTCTTTTTTAGCAAAGGATATGTAGGCAACCTCCGAAGCAAGGTGCGGTCAGACGGTTTTCAAAAATGCTTCACATGCAGTATTCGAACGGGCAAAAAATCGCTCGTATCCGCTCACTTATCTTTTCCCGAAAACTCTTCATGTTCCCGAGCAAAGAGGGGCAACTGTGAGCACGTGATTTTTGTCCTAATTGAATTACTCCCAAAAATTCAAACAAAATTATTTCTTTCATTATTTTTGCAATTTTGTGAATTTTGTGTTATTCTCTGTTTATTGTTTGCATTTTTATATGTACATTTAATTCATATGGAAAATATAAAAAATATACTTGACATTAGCATTTTAGGTTTTAATTTCATATTTTAGGATTAAGTAATAGTTAAAATTGTTTACAAATAGAGAAAATAACAAAAATGGTACTTTTGTATTTTTAGTTTAAATTTGTCTTAGTTTGTGTTTTGGGAAATTAGGAAATATATTTTTAGTGCCAATTTGGTTTTGAATTTTAATTTAGCTTTTAAAAATCAAAATATAAAAATACAAAAGGAAAATAAAATAAATAAAAGAAAACAATGAAAGGGAGATGGTTTGTTCAAATTGGGATGTTTAATTCTTTGGTCCAAACCAGCCCAAATGAATTGACCCCAAAACCCGCCCAAACCGACCAGCCCACACCCTAGAAACCCGGGTCCAGTCCCCCTTCAACCAAACACATCCTTTTAGTATGCACTCATCCTAGCCATCAATTTTCCTTGACCTACCGGCCACAATTGACTCACCAAGTTTAGATATAATTGTCCGAAAAAGGGTTCAAACCCTAAAGAATTACTTCATCTTCCTCGTACAACCGCCGGTGTGACGCCACCATCACTCCACCCCATCTCCGCCTTACTCCGTCGTCCGCCGCCGGCCGGAAATCGCCGCCGGCGGCGGTGATTCCCCAAATTCACCCAAAAATACACCCCAGAATCCTCTTTCCTTCCTCTTTCCAACTCTCAAATCCATTTCCCTCAATCCTCACCGTTTGTCTCGAATTTCGGATCAAAAATCCGGCCAAAACACCACCACCTCCAAACTCGCCCAAAGTTTCACCATAGATTCCTCCCTCTCTCCTCTTTCCATATCCACGCTTAAAATCCTTCGAATCCTAGCCGAAGTCCTAAAATATATCAAACCCTAGGCCCCGCCATCACCGTGCATTGCGGCGCCACCATCAAATCATCCCAAAATCACATCCTGTGGTCACCTTGTACCCCTCATCCAACATTTAACATAAATTTTCTCAAAGGCCTCCAGAATGGTCAAAATTCAAATCTAGGGTTCTTGGAGCCAAAGCTTAAGCAGAGTTTTGAGGGTTTTCTATTTCGAGCGTGTTTGGAGTCTGTTTCAGGTCGTGGTAATTAGGTAAGATTTCTTGTCTACTCAGTTTTAATTGATTCATACTTCTCTTAATCTTCCTTTCTTTTTCGAGTTCAAATTAAAGTCATGTTTGTCCTGATTAAATTAATCACATGGATTCCAGCCTACATATGTTTGTTTCAAATCAATTAGTTTAGGTTTAGAACCATTTTAGTTATGATTTAGGTCTGAGTATCTAATTAGGCTTTCGTTGGCAAGAACACTGTGTGCATAATGCTGTATTAATTGTCATCAATTTGTGGTGTTTCAGTGAAGAATTCCATTTTTTATTGGTTCTGTTAGTTGGATTAATTTCCTTTTATTCATGTTGTTATGTCGTTTAGTTTGGATTAATTTTGTTCTTACTTTACTTTGATTTTTCTTTTGATTTGGATTGAATAACTCTTGATTGTTAGTGATAATTTGGCCTTAGTTTAATTTTTGAATTACTGGTTCTCCGTTGGATTAACATTCTAGTTAGATTTAATTCTAGGTTTTGATTAATTGATTGAGGGAATAGTTCAATTTTGGGATCCATTTTCACTTCTCAGCCTTGTTAAATAACTAACCATGGTTAGTCCTGATCAAGGTAAAAAGGGGTTTGATTGGTCAGTAATTTTAGGGGTTTTCAGGGGTAGTTTAGGCATGGAAAAGGGTAGTTTTGTTAAGAATAGTAATTTCAAAATGGAAGAAAGGGTAGTATAGGTATTATATAGCTAAAAGAATACCCTAGGGCCTTTTAGAATAGGACTTTAGTGTAGATTTTAGCAAAATTAGGGCAGTAACTTGAGAAACAAGTCAGAAAATGAAGGGTTAATAAATAAAATCTGATATTAAAAGAGAGGAAAAAATGGGAGGGCCATCTAAAACCTTCTGTCCTATTTGTTGCCTATAAAAGGCAACCCCAATGCCTTCTTTAACAAGTGAGACACCCCTGAAAATTCCCAGAAGTTTTTTTTTGAGCCTCCAATTCCCCAAAAAATATTATCCAAGCCTCATAGATCTGAAATTGAAATTTCAAACTCCCTTAGATCTTAGGCTTTCTCAAATATTCAGAAAAATAACAAAAAAACAAAAAAATACTGTTACATTAATTTCTCTAGGCTGATTTTGAAAGTTAGTCATTGATTTTCACATTTTTGGCACAAATATAATCACTGAAATCCTAGAGTGTTTTAGGTTCCAGTTTGAATGAGTTTTTGGTGTACTTGAGCTATTTGGTTGGATTTTTGAATTGAAATTGGTCAATCAAGTCTGTTTGGATGGCCGCTGTTGCTGTTGTCCCATAATTCATTCCGGGCTGTGTTTGAGTGTGTTTCTGGGTGAAAAATTGGGGCCTGTTGAGATTAACTGTTGACTACTGCTGCTGATTTCATTTTCTCCTTCATTTGTCTCCTTTCTCAGGTATATTCTCACTCAAGTGATGTGGAGGCTTGTATTAACATGAGTGAACACAATTTGGAGCTGAATGATGAAGCTTTGCCCATACACATATACTTTCTGTCATTGTTGTTGTGATTAAGATTCTATAGACTATATTGAATTATTGCACTTTGTAAATTTGTCCCCGTTTGCATCAAATTTGGACTGTTTTGGACATTTAAACTCCATAGTTGTTAATTTGTTTCAGAACAATATCACAGTATAATTAGTTTTAATTCAACTTTGAAATCAATAGTAATGCAAGCATGAAGTCTGAAGTTTAGTGTAATGCAACTCAATTTCTGATAATAATATGCTTTAAAAATAAGTTGTATACTCCATGAATCAGGTATGTCAATTTGGACACACTTGATAGTGTAGAGTAATTTCAATGGCTTTGATTTAACTGAATCAAAATTCTGTTTTGGGTTTAAAGTCCAGGCTCTACAGCCTATTCCCAGGGTATTTGGGCTTCAGGATGCTTGTTATGCAGGCCCAGGTCCAATGTTAATTTCCTCCACATTTGGACTTGGACCAGGACAACTTTGGCAGTTAGTTAGTATAGCATGTGTGTAATTTTCCTTCGTTGGGCTCATCTCGGAGCCCAATGGGTAAATTTGATACATAATCATCGTTTGGTTTATTCCATGTATAATATCAATCAATTAGGACTTTTCTTCATTGTTAGAGACAAATAAAATAGAGAATCATAGTTGCTTTAGGTTTGCCTTTTAAAAACAAAACAAGACGAGCCTCGCTAAATAAAACCAACAAATTGCGGGCCCCTCAACAAATGTTATATAAAATACTTAGAATTCGAAATGAGCCATTTAGTGAATTTCACGGCTCTCCCCAAAATAATAACGCGTTAGTCTCTTTAGGCACAACTCTAATAAAATTACCTTCCTAAAATTCGGGTGCACATTTATGTGACCCAAATCCAAATCCAAATCTCAACAGAGTCGAAATGTGTTGACAATCGCGGGTGCACTGGTGCGACGTGGTTCGAGACGCATTTTCACGACGTTACAATTCTTAATAAAAAAAATAAAAGCGGGTTACTAATAAAAGGCACATAAGTTAGAACATGTTTTGAAATCAGATAAAATCAAATACAACAGTTGAGCGACCGTGCTAGAACCACGTAACCCGGGAATGCCTAACACCTCCTCCCGGGTTAACAGAATTCCTTACTCGGATTTTTGGTTCGTGGACTGTTAACAGAGTCATAATTTCCTCGGTTCGGGATTCAACCGGTGACTTGGGACACCATTCATCTCCCAAGTGGCGACTCTAAATTTTTATAATAAATCCCGTCCCGATTGTCCTTTAAGTGGAAAAACTCCTTATGCCCTTGCGGGTGTAGCGAAAAAGGAGGTGTGACATTCCCTTAAAACAAATTCTACATGTTATGTTCCGTAATGTTCATCTTGATATCATGTTCCTAGGTTTTCTAAATTTCTTTAAATAATTAGTTGTTTGAGACGTGCTGCCTATCTGCCCATGTATATGTGGAGGTAAAATGATCCTTTTATCTGCTTCCTTAATTGACAGTCCTATGTGTTATCTATTGTCACCTAGACGTTTTCCTTTTAAACACCTTAGGATTTTCTAGAACTACCAAAGTCTTGAGGTCCTAAAATCCTTCAGGACCACAAAGAAGGGACGGTAAAGCACATTGAGAGTTCGTGAATTAAACTCGCTTATAAACACTAAGGGGAGGTAATGGGTAGTAAAAGGATATGATGACCTGCACGCTAATGTCATGTGTAGCCCCTCTAGTTGAGGAGGATTACCAGGCATTGCATAGATCGATCCTATAGACTAATCAACTTAGGACTTCCCTTTCCCAATTCACATGTGTTTAAACTTTCTATATTTCTTTTTCTTTAAATATATGCATTTAAATTGTCTAAACTTCCTTTTACTTACATGTATGCACTTGGACCATATAAACTTCCCTTATTTGCAAATATGTGCTAAAATTGCTTACTTGTTAAATGACTAATTCATATAGTTTAAGTTCGGTCAGGACGCACTGTTGTGGACCTTGAGGGTGCCTAACACCTTCCCCTCAAGGTTATTTCAAGCCCTTACCCTAATCTCTGGTAATGCAAACTGGTTACATGAGTTAATTGCTCTAGGTGCCCTAACGCACCTTAATCTATTGGGTGGTGACTCTTCAAAAACCCAATTCCCAAAAAGGAAAAGAGTTATTCCTCCATGAATGTCGAAAACTAGGCTTCCCCACGAAGTAAAAAAAAGGGTACGACAGCATGGCGACTCCGATGGGGAGTTTTTTTTAAGCTTTTACCATAACGAACTTATTTTTGTGAATTAGTCTTAAACATGGTTTATCCCGTGCACCCTCCCCTTTATTTGGATATAACTGCTTATTTATGAATTCCTTTATTTCCTAAAATTGACTTGTCTATTTGATTTCTTTTTCCGTAATTGTCTTTCAATTATTTAAATACTGCATTTATTATTTTTTTCTTTACGTGCAAATACATGAAAATATGCTATTCATTGTTGCATAAATCATGCTCCACATGATATTCCATTCATACGTAATAAACACTATAGCAACACTTGATGAGTGATTGCGCTCTTCTAATTTATTACCCTTAACTTCGGAAAGGCTTATTTACGGTAGAACTAGTCGATCAACAAGCAGTCGATGGTTCTGTGCCTTACCCCTTCAAATTGTCCACTTGAGGGTACCGGTCTAGACCCCCATAGTAACCTTACTCTTATTGTAATTGTGCATGCATCATGGTCAAACCTAGACGGATTAATATGTTGTCCACATAATAATCCTTTTAAATGAGCCTTATCCAAAGTCCACCGGGGTTTCCATAATCCCAACGGACATAACCATGTTCTATGTATTAATTTTGAGAACTAAATGCCAATTTGCTAATCATGTATGTACAAATAGTCGAGTCTAGTAGGGGAAAGGGACTTAACCTTTTTATTTTGCAGAAAATGAGGCACGAGGTCCCCAGATTCAGCATGGTTAGCAACATTCCACCATTACTACTAGATTGGTAGGAGGACCTTTCCTCAAGTGACAAGAAACACGTGGGAAAGCACTTGGGCAATTTACCTTCTCTGCTAGACATTCAACCAAACAATATGTTGATCGAGGCTACAACTTTGTTCTGGGATAGTAAAAGGACTGTGTTCCATTTCGAGGATATGGACATGACACCACTCTTAGAAGAAATTGGTGGACCTGCAGGACTGGCTTGGGATAGCCCTGGGTTGTTGGTACCAGTGAACCACATTAGTAAAGGGTTCCTAAAGATGATGGGGCTGAAGAAAAATGCTGACTTGGAATGCCTGAAGAAATCCTACATACCCTTCAAATACCTGTATGAGAGATATGGCCATAGCAAGTCCTATTGTACCATCCATGAAGAGCTTTGTATCACTTCTCTGGGATTTATCCACTGTAGATTATTCGTGTTCATTGTGCACTTCTTGGGCTTAATAGTGTTCCCAATGAAAAGAGGAAGAATCCATACCAGATTGGCCATGGTCGCCAAAACTTTGATGGAAGGGATCATGGACAGACATACACTATTGCCCCCATGATCATAGCCGACCTCTATAGAGCTCTAGAGCGCGATCAAAGGGGGATCAAGCATTTCAAGGGTTGTAAACTTTTGCTGCAGTTATGGTTGTTAGAACATCTTCAAAGGGGCCAGTATTGCCAAGAACTTTCGCGAAGGGCTTGGAATAGCCATATTTCCTTCCATTACCACAAGAGGATGACTTACATTCCAGACAAGTTTGCTCAGCCAGAAACTGCTAAAGAGCGGGTAGAGTTCTTCGACAATTTGACCGAGGAACAAGTGCAATGGATGTTTGAATGGTTTCGAACAGACGAGTCATCATCCAATCCAGGGACACTCCACACTTGGTGCTGATTAGGTTGAAGGGAATATACTCATATGTCCCTATCCGAGTTATGAGGCAAGCGGGCAGGAAATAGGTTGTACCAAGGGTCTCCAAAATGAGTCACTTCAGAGCAGACTTTTAGGACAACAATGTCCCTCACAAGTGCCAAGCTCATTATATATGGCGCTACCAGATCATTGTGCAAAAAAACACCATTGAGCCAGACATGTACCACGCTGGGTGTGAAACACTCTACCCAGCACGGTTAGAAGACAACCTGAAGGTATGGTGAGGCCAGGAGCCGGTCGAGGGAATAGGATCATAGATGAAGTTGCTGAGGCTCAAGTCAAATACAACAGACTGCACAAGAGGGTCCACAACTCTGAGAATGAGCACCGGGAAATACATGAATAAATATGAGGCTGATCAATGAATGGAAGGAAATGGCTGTCACTTCCAACAGAAGGTTGGAGTATTTGGAGCGATGTTTAGTGGAGCTGAAGGACATAATCATAAAAAGGATTGATGATTTCCAGAATGCTGAAGGAATCAAAGGAGGACATTTGGCTAGAGCCTACCTACTGCTGGGTCTGTATGATGGAGCCAGGAAGATTGAATCTGGGGAAGGTCCTTCTAGGACCAAGTAGGCTAGATTTATTTTCTTTCCTATATGTAATAAGGCCAAGTGCCAATAGTGACTTACCTTTATTATCTTAGTGTATTTTTGGGATTTGTCTATTTTTATATTAATGAAATGAGGCATTTATTGGAACCTAAGTTATCCAAATCAACTTGTCGCTAGGCCTACCTCGGGCACAATGAGGCTCCCAAATTAGAAAATAAATTTCATCTTTCTGCAATACATATTTAACAACTGCAAGTACTCTTTTTATGAACCATTACTGACTTGGCTACCTTTTATTTTTTCTTTTTTCGCTCTTTATTTCTTTTGATTATTCCCATTCCCCAAAAAGGCTAGTTCATACATATTGGCATCATCAGCATATCACACCAGATCTAAAGTCCCTCCACCTCCTCCTTCTCCAAGTAATACGAGAAGCAAATGGAAGGCTAAAATGGATGACTTAAGTGGTATTCAAAAGGAAAATGCGGAGAATGCAGAAACTTCAAATGGTCGGAGTGCTCCGGAACTAAATGATTTGGTTTTACGATTGGAACAAAAGATACTAGAGCTACAGGGAGAACTTGAGCAGGTCTGCAACTTAGCAAACATATCCCTCACCCTGAATGTCCCCGATGTCAACCAACAGCCAAAAAACCCTCCTCCACCGCATCAATATGCAACTCTACCTAAAAATCTCAATCCATTGTCGATACCAACTCCGCCGCAGAACCACCATAAACCAATCTAGTACCCACCAACCACTACTTATCACACTTAACAAAATACACCAAAGCCTATTCCCGACCCTCAAAACTCAACCAATGATCACCACTCCACCCAAATTCCAGGCACTCACCAAAATATTCCTATATATGTGGAAACCGTACTTCACTCCACCCAACCAACCTCATATACACCAGAATCCACTGAGAAGGATCTGCTCCTCAAGAACATGGCTAAAGAACTCAAGAAATTAATAAGTCGAGTTCAGGGTGTCGAAGGAGGCAAAGGGATAGAAGATTTGAATTATGAAGACTTATGCATATAGTCGGATACAGAACTGGCAGAGGTTTACAAGCCTTATAAGTTTGAGACGTTTGACGGTACAAATGATCCCAGGGTTCATCTGAGGACCTATTATGAGAAGCTTGTCGGGGTCAGAAAGGATGAAAAGATTTGGATGCAACTCTTTATGAGGAGTCTTATGGGAGATGCTTTGTCCTGGTACATCAACCAGGATCCTAAGAATTGGTTCAACTGGGTAAGTATGACATCTGATTTCATGGACCGATTCAGGTTTCAACACAGAAAATGCACTGGATGTTTTCTACATTCAGAACCTCAAGAAGAATCCCACCGAGACTTTCCGCGAGTATGCTACTCGATAGAGGTCGAAAGAGGCCAAGGTCAGACCATCTTTGGACGAGGAACAGATGAACAAGTTCTTTGTCAGAGCACATGATCCGCAATATTATGAAAGATTGATGGTTATTGAAAACTATAAGTTCTATGGCATTATCAAACTTGGTGAAAGGATCGAAGAAGGCATCAAAAACAGGACACTACAATCAAGCAGCACATCAAAAAAGAAAGACGTTGGGGCAGAAATGGTGGCTCAGCACCCAAAATTTCCACTCACATGTCAAACACCTCCACCGACATACCAAGCACCCCCACCCACATACCAAACACCTCTACCTACTTATCAACCCTCATCCCCTTGATATTCCCAACCAGCCACTGTCTATCGCACCTATAACTCCCAACCGTCTCATTTCTAATCACCTCCAACTCGTCAACACTACCCAAGACCACGACCCAATTTTGAACGCAAACCACCTATGCAATACACCACTATTGTTGAACCCATCAACTAGCCATATGAAAGGTTAAAAGCCACTAGTTACATCACTTTTATTCCCATTGTGATAGTGGATAACCATTCCAATAGGTTAGCCCAAACAAAACTTGTGCATATCACTCCGGTATGGAAGGGCAAACAATTGACGAGTTCCGAACACTGAAAAAAATTCAGACACTGATTGACCACAAGGTCATACAGGCAAAAGAAGCTGCACTTGACGCCCACAACAATTCTCTCCCAGACCATAGGGGTGGTGGAATACATATAATAGAGATAGATGAAGAATGGGATCCTCAAGGGTCAATCGGGCTTATTCGAGAAGGCGATGACTTTAAAATTACAGTCACTCGCACCCCAATTGTAGTTGATACATAGTCGCCAGCCGAGGATGAGATAGCTGCATCGGTTCCATTTGAGGTAGAGGTAGCTCCATCTGCGGCCACCCCTATTCTATTTGAAGTAGAAGTGGCCACACCTTTCATAGTGACAGTATCAACCACATCTCCTTTTGATTTAAAAATAAAACCCTAGGATTATGTTGCCAAAGCTAGGCAAAAAGGAAAGACAAAGATAGAGGAATCCGATACTGCACAAGGAATGACTATGATAGAAAGAATCTATACACCTGAACAGGACCAAGTAAGGATTCCACTACCAAGCAGCCCATCATTGAAATGTGACCAGATGACCTTTGGAGGAAGGTACAAGCATGGGAGTACTCTGTCATTGATCATTTAAACAAAACCCCAGCTCAGATATCCATCCTATCACTGTTGCAAAATTCAAAAGCACTCAAGAATGCTTTGATGAAGGTGTTGAGTGAAGCTTACGTGCCCAACAATTTCACCTGCAGAGAGATGGCCAACATAGTAGGACAAGTGCTGGAAAGTCATAAGATAATCTTCCACAGGTTCTGAATCATAACCGAGCATTGCATATCACGATACAATTTGAAGATAAATTCGCTGCTAGAGTTCTGATCGATGGAGGTTCAAGCCTCAATATTTGTCCGTTAGATACTTTGAAAATATTGAGTAAAAGTTTCCATGAAATAAGGGTAGGAAGCATGAACGTGAAAGCCTTCGATGGGTCTCAAAGGGCCACGATTAGGGAGATTAATCTTTGTCTACAGATGGGGCCAACTTGGTTTGACGTTGAATTCCAGGTGCTTGACATATCATCTACATATAATCTTTTGTTGGGTCGACCATGGATACATGCTATTGGGGCTGTGGCTTCCACACTACACTAGGCCGTGAAGTTCGAATGGAACCATCGGGAGGTGATCATTCACGGGGACGGGAGTAACCCCATTTACACTAGTCAAACTATCCCGGTTATCGGGATTAGAAGAAAGTTAGGAGGGGCAACCTATCATCACATTGAATGTGTCAATGCCATTGAGAAAGACAAATGGTGGAGTAACAAGATAGAAAGTATACTAGCATTGTCTGGGTATGAACCCGTCAAAGGGCTTAGGAAGAATCTCTAAGGTATTATAAAACCAATACAGTTGAAACGTCATGATTCTACTTTTGAGATCGGATACCAATATACATGGCAAGAGTATGATGACTGGTCGCCTCCATGGCATGGATCTTATTATCTCTCAAGAAACCAGTGCCACATCTGGTTCAGACTTTTCACCAAGTTGATACAATATGGGGAATCGCAGAAAAAGAAGCATTAGCTGGGCTGAGGAATCTTTTCCTGGAGGACGAGAATATGGAATGCAGTGCAATAATTGATGATGGGGAGGAGGATGAAGGACTCACCATTCAGACTGTGGAGAAGTGAGTTGTGCTCAGGAACTAGACTGCCACACCATCATGGGCCCGCCGAGTTCCTGGGTAGCTTGGCAAACAACTTAATATTATTTCCATAGCCATGCTAGGCATCTCCGATTTTTAATAACTTTGTTTTTAAAGACTTACTTGTTTCCAATAAAGGCTTGATTCATCGATCTGTACTTGTTTTGGATGTTCTTAATTTCAATCAATGCATTGCTATTTACTATTCATTATTATTTTCCACATATTTCTTTCTATAGCGTTATTATTACTTTTCCTGATAAACCGGTGACTGTGACATGTAATAAGGCAATGCAATATAAGGATAGTGACTCGAATGAAGAAGATGAAATAATTGAGGAAGTTTTCAGGGAGGTTGAGAACTTTGAGAATAAGCCTAAGTCCAACTTGGACGAAATCGAAGCAGTAAATTTGGGAGACGCCGAAACTGTCAAGGAGACTCGCATCAACATTTACTAATCACCGATAGAGAAAGAGGAGTAAATTCATTTCTTGAAGGAATATGATGATATATTTGCATGGTCATATGATTATGTTACCGGTTTGAGCACGTCCATACTGGCTCACAAATTGCCTACCAATCCCATGTGTCCGCCAGTGAAGCAAAAACTTAGGAAATTCAAACCAGATATGAGCTTTAAAATCAAGGAAGAAGTTACTAAGAAGATCGAAGCCAAAGTCCTCAGAGTGGTTGAATACCCAACTTGGTTAGCCAACATTGTACCAGTTCTGAAGAAAGATGGTAAAGCTACAGTATGTGTCCAGTATCGAGATTTAAACAGAACAAGTCCTGAGGATGACTTTCCACTGGCAAATATCCATATCCTAATCAATAATTGTGCTAATCAAGAGCCCTAATCTTTTGTAGATTGCTTTGCATGTTATCATCAGACCTGAATGGATGAAAAAAATGCAGAGAAAACGACTTTTATTATGCCTTGGGGGTATACTGCTACAAAATGATGCCATTTGGTCTAAAGAATGTAGGGGATACTTATATGAGAGCCATGACAACCATCTTCCATGATATGATATACAAAGAAATAGAGGTTTATGTGGATAACGTCATTATCAAATCCAAGAAGGCCACAGATCACATAGAGGACCTGAGAAAGTTCTTTGACAGGTTAAGGAGGTACAACTTAAAATTGAACCCCACAAAGTGTGCATTAGGGGTTCCTACAGGAAAGTTACAGGGATTCATTGTCAGTTGTCGAGGGATCGAGGTGGACTTGTCTAAGGTTAAGGCTATTTAGGAGTTACCGCCGCCTAGGAGCAAAAAGGACATTATGAGCTTTCTAGGATGTCTCAACTATATCAGTCGCTTCATAGTACAACCCACAGTTATATGTGAGCCTATCTTCAAGATGCTGAAGAAAGATGCCAAAACAAGCTGGACCGAGGATTGTCAGAAAGCTTTCGACAAAATTAAGGAGTACCTGTCCACACCGCCGGTCTTGGTCCCGCCAGAGCTAGGCTGCCTTTGCTACTCTATCTATCTGTATTAGATGGATCCTTCGGGTGTGTTCGGGGACAACATGATGAGACAGGGAGAAAAGAGTAATCCATATACTACCTGAGAAAGAAATTTACACCTTATGAAGCACGATACCCTCTGCTAGAATGTACTTGTTGTGCTTTGACCTGGACAACCCAAAAATTGAGGCATTACTTCCGTGCCTACACTATATACCTTATATCCAGGATGGACCCTCTGAAGTACATATTTCAGAAACCCATGCCGACTGGAAAGTTAGCCAAGTGGAAAAAACTGTTAAGTGAGTTCGATATCATCTATGTAAGTCAAAAGACGGTCAAAGGACAAGCATTGGCAGTCCATCTTGCTGAAAATCCTGTGGGAGGAAAATACGAACCCTTGAAAAAGTATTTTCCTGATGAAGGGGTGTCATTCATAGGAGAGGACATTACTGAAGCGATGGTTGAAGGATGTTCTTTGATAAAGTTACATATTTTAAAGGAGTGGGCATTGTAGAAGTTTTGGTATCAGAAACAGTTCAGCCTGCACACCAACAACATAGCAGAATATGAAACGTGCATACCAAGACTCAACATGGCAATCAACATAAATATTCAGGAGCTGCTAGTAATTGGTAATTTAGAGTTGCTTGTGCACCATGTACAAGAAGAGTAGAACACAAGAATTCTAAGCTATTGCCATATCTGCACTATGTATAGGAATTAAGAAAGATTGCCAACGCATTAGCCACTTTGTCATCCATGATACAACATCCAGATAAGAATTTTATTGATCCCATCCCAGTGAGAATTCATAATTAGTCGATGTATTATCCCTATATTGCAGAAGAAATGAATGGAAACCTTGGTTCATACGTCAACCAGGTCAAATCCCTACATGCTGGTTTATGGTACCGATGTTGTCATCCTAGGAGAGGTAGAGATCCTTTCTTTAAGGATCATACAAGAAGCCAAACTCAGCGATACAAAATGGATAAGGAGCCACAATGAGCAGTTGGCGCTTATAGATGGAAAAAGAATGAACACGGTATGTCACTGTTAGCTTTATCAGAACAGAATGTTCAGAGCTTTCAACAAAAGGGTCAGACCAAGACAGTTTGCACCAGGACAACTGGTGTTGAAGAAGATCTTTCTACATCAAGATGAAGCTAAAATAAAATTCTCTCATAATTGGCAAGGTCCTTACATGGTTCATCTGGTGCTAACAGAAGGGTACATGACTTGCAGAAATGCACGGAGAAGTCTGGCCAAAACCAATCAATTCAGACGCAGTCAAGAGATACTATGTTTAGACTGTTTACATTTCTTTATCATGATGTAATTGAACTATGCTTGATCTGATTCCCGCCAAAGAGGGGATACGTAGGCAGCCCTGTGGGTTCAGTCATATCATAATAAAATTTTAATTTCCCCAGGGCCTAGAATTGGGCCAGAATTTTAAGAAGGATCCTCAAAATTTCGGAGCAAGTTCAGCCGACGCCATCGAATGCCAAAGAGTTAGAAATTGGTTAAGTAACTAGGACAGAATTTTGAATACAGTTCTCAAAATTCTGAAGAAATTTCAAAAAGTTCGTTGCTCGCAAACGGCTGAAGGACCATCTACCAAACTATGGTAGAATTTTGACGAGGACCCTCAAAATTATAACACAAGAAAGTTGCAATGTCTGTGAAATATGTTACAATCACTAGCTCATCCAAATTACTTGATATTTGTAAGAAAATAGCTTTATTTTATCAATAATCGCATTATGTAAAAACCAAGTGTTACCCAGGTAAACTCAAACAAAGCCTCCAGAACTGAGAAATAAAACCAATAGATGAAGGCAAGAACCAACCTCCTCTTACAGAGCGCAGGCACTTCTGACTTAACAGCAGCATTCACAAATATATGCACGCAGCAAAATCACTATCAATTGGGCCACCAGGCAATGAATATATCTCAATCTAAGAAATACTCTGCTCTTATTTGTTACTTGTTCTTTGCATGAGACTAAACTCTGTCTCCCTTCCTGCATGAGGCTAAGCCCTGCCTCCATATTTGCATAAGGCTAAGCTCTACCTTTCATTTGCATGAGAGTAAGCTCTGCCTCCTCTACTACATGTGGCTATGCCCTGCCTCCATATTTTCATAAGGCTAAGTTCTGCCTTCCTTCTGCAAGGGACTAAGCCATATCCCACATCCTGCATGAGACAATGCTCTGTCTCCCCTCCTGTATGAGGCTAAGCCTTGGCTTCATATTTGCATAAGGCTAAGCTTTCCCTTTCATTTGCATGAGACTAAGCTCTGTCTCCCCTTTGCATGAGGCTAAGCCCTACCTCCATATTTGCATAGACTAACCTCTGCCTTCCCTCTGTATAGGACTAAGCTGGGTACCACATCTTGCATGAGACTCTGCATGGGACTAAGCCCTGTCCCACATCCTACATGAGACTAAGCTCTGTCCCCCATCCCCCCAACATGAGGCTAAGATTTGCCTCCATATTTGCATAAGGCTAAGCTCTGCCTTCCATTTGCATGTGACTAGGCCCTATCCTGAATCTTGCATGAGACTAAGCCTTGCCTCCATATTCGCATAAGGCTAAGCACCGCCTTCTCATGGGACTAAGCATTGTCCCTCCTTGCATAAATATTGCTCTATTCTAGCACTATCTATTTGCTTCTCTTTCAGGCTAAGCTCAGCCCTCAATCTCACAATACTAAGCCTTGTCTTGTTAATTTTAGCACCATATTATTGCACCTCATGGGCTAAAATATCACTAATTTGTCCAAAGGCGTCATTGTCTAAAGGCATCATCCTTATAGCCGGAAGACACCATGCCATGGCCTGAGGATCTCTCAAATTTGAACATTATTTTTCAAAGGCGTCATGGTTCGGAGGCACCATTTTCATTGTCTGAGAAGATTATTTCATGGCCTGCAAATCTATTATCTCACAATTCGTAGCCTTGGACATCATGGTCTAAAGACGTCATCCGCACCGTCCAAAGACAATCTTTGATGGTCCAAAGGGAATTTGCATCACATTTAAATTTTCATCACATTTCATAGTTTGAGTTTGCAGGTGATCGTAGAGGTAATCATTTTTAAAATGGAGGCAACCATTCGCTCCGATTTTCATTCATACCATTTTCATTTGCCGTTCATAACCTATTCTCATCAACTACCTATCTTACCTCATGATATCCAGCTATCTGCCCTATAATACGTCTTGTACACTTTGGACCCATAATCATAACTCCATCTAACACTATCCTTCACAAAAGATCATTAGCTTCATTCACCGGTGGATCTGAAACTACACATGGCCTGATTCCTATAAAACCAGGGATATGTAGGCAGCTCTAAGACCACAGTCCAAAACATCGCATTTGGTCAAAATTGGCAATAATTTTTTTACTTGAAAACTCTTTCATCATTCCTGAGCAAAGTGAGGCAACAGTTTGTCGTGCCCCATTTTTCCCTCTTTGCATCGGAAAATCGGGTTTATTATATTTTTTGGGGATAGGAAAACTCATTCCTTTTGGGAATTGGGTTTTGCATTTGAAGAGTCGTCACCTAATGATTTAAGGTGCATTAGGACACCTATAAGGTTCACTTCTAAGTTTGTCTGATAAACAGAGATAGGGTAAGGACTTGAAATTATCCTAAGGGGAAGGTGTTAGGTACCCCTCAGGATCCACTAGTGTGGTTCCCGGCCAGATAGTTTTTGTGAATTTGTGCAATTTAGCAGATAGACAAGTATAGGCTCAAATGGTAGGGGATTTACATTTAAACACATAAGAGTTTGAAAAAAATTACAATTAGAAGGCAGATTTTGAAAAGAAGTTACAATTCTATAAATACTAAAGAAAAAGGGGAGGGGTCCTAGATTTATTTGTAATATGGATCACGTCAATGCAATACTTGGTAATCACTCCTTAAGTGAGGGGCTACATGTGGTATTAGCGCACTGGTCATCATATTCATATCTACTCTTCCCTCCCAGTCAAGGTACTAAATCGCGAATTGGTCTCGACCACTATTGCATGCTATTACCTGTCCCATTCCTATAAGTCCCAAAGGAACTTAGGACTACTACTCCTAAAGGGGAGGGATATTGGGCTGACTTTGAGGGTTCAAAAGATGAAAAATCTAAGGTGACATACAAAAACACATAGGACTGCACATTAAGGGGAAGCACGCAAATAACTAAAAGGCTCATACATACCTCCTTAAGCAAAGCACATAAATAGCATGACTTAAACACAGTCAGGGTCTAGAGCTAAAGTACTAAGGCAAGGGGAATTTTAATTGTTGAGGTAGACCAGTTTATTATGTAACTCAGATAAGAAGTCCGAATCAAGCATGCCTGCTGGTTGTAGCAATTACAGATGAACAAAGGCAGGTTCAGTTTTTATTGTCGTTATCACCTAAGGCTTGCCTAGATGTTTGGGTGAGATCCTATAAACATGATATCTATTACTAATTCAGAATGTGGCAAAGCAATAACAATTCTAAAATAAATGATTTAAGATCCTATAGACATGCTTTCTAAACGTATTAATAAGAACAGAGAGGTCTTAAAAAATTAGTTTAGAATAGTATGAGTTTAACTGATTTTAGATTAGACGGGTTTCAGATTCTATAGACATTGATATCTAATGTTGCTAATTTTAATTCCTATGGACACTATGTCTAGTTGAACGTGAAATGAAGCAGGCAGGATTGACTTAAGGTTCCTATAAGCATGATTTCTATGAAAATATACTGATTTTAGCCTATTGGACATGATGCCGGATTATAATCAATTGGATCATAAGAACATGGTGTCTAAGTGCAGTAATAAACATGCAGAATTTAAGACAAATCCTATAGGCAATTTATTTAAATTCAGAATTTAAAACAGGTCCTATAGACAGGTTCTCTAAATGCAGAGTTAAACATGTAGACTAAAAAGAGTCCGATAGGCATATTATCTAAATGTTGAATTAGTCATACATAAAACAGGTCCTATAGACAGGTTCTCTAAATGCAGAGTTAAACATGCAGACTACGAAGTCCTATAAGCATATTATCTCAATGCTAAATTAATCGTACAAAAAATAGGTCCTATAGATAGGTCCTCGAAATACGGAGTCAAACATGCAGACTCAGAAGTCCTATAGGCATATTATCTAAATGCTGAATTAATCATATAGAAAGCAGGCCCTATAGGCATGTTCTCTACCCTTCTAATAGTTAAGCATGCATAATTACCCAGCCCTTTTCACTAACCAACCCCGAATATTTATTACAAATTATTACATACCAAATAATGAATTACATCAGAAAAAGTGTAAAAGAAGAAGTTACAACCAGAGAATGCCTGATTCTTGACTTCCTCTCTGACTTAGGGAATAAACCACCTCAAATGCTATTTGTTTCAAAGCCTTTCTCAGACCTAGGTGTGTCAAAGTTCCCTAAGGGTCTCAAGGGATCCCAGGCAGTGATTACACCCTAGTTTGCATAACCAGTTAGAGTTGAGTGCAGTGTGGAAGGGCCAGCCCCTATGTGTCCAAGTTCGGAGGGAGCTCATAGGTCCCAAGACAAGGCTCACATAAGAGGGGCAGAACCTAAGTCTAAGAGTACAATGGAAGTGCAAGAATAAAGATTTAAAACTGAGTGGAGAATAGATAGGGGTATGGGTGATTGGAAAATAGTAGTAGTAAATCTAACACTACATAGAATCAACATTTTTATACAAAGGGGTCAGGGGTTTAGGAATTCATTGTAGGGAGCATATGACCTTAGGAAAGGGTTAGGTTTGGGCATGCACATCAATAGATGATGTTGGTGTTGATACCCAATTTTTTCCTAAGTATTTTTATACCCAAAATACTGCCAAAATAACATATATGTGCATATATAATCACACCCAAGAGTTTTGGCATTTTTAATGATTTTTAAACCAATTCATTGCCTATTTTAATACAACAAAATCCAGTAATTATTTCCAAAATTATTATTTTTGGTGAATAACTTATTTCATTATCATATTTACAATAAAATATAGTTAAGGTGATTTTTGGCACATTTGTACGAATTTATTTAGTATTTTTAAAGCTAAATTGCTTATAATTGCAATTATAGCCTGTTTTACGATTAATAGCATTTTATAATTGTAAAATTAGTTCCAGTATTTTTTAATTAATATTTATGAATTATTAAGGGGTTCATTGCTTTTTATTTCTCCCCAAAGTCATTTTCACTATTTTTATAAAATTAAACAAAAGAAAATTAGCTATTTAAATACTAGCCCCATCTATTTCAATTTTAGCCTCAAATTAGGTCCAATCTCAGCCCCAAATTCCTAACCAAATTCCGTTTAAACCTAACCCACGACCCATTTCCAAATAACCCGACCCATACCCTTTTTTGTCCTGGCTGTTGATCTCTGAGATCAACGGCCCCTATTCATCCCTTCCTTTTTTAATCCACACGACTACCCTAATTCCCTCATTTCTCCTAACCCACCGCCCTCTAATCCCCTCTCCTCTATGATTCTCTCTAAGACCTAAACCTAACCCTATCCGCCTCCCTCCGGTTACCACCCAAAACTGCCTGAATCAATGGCTTCCAAGGCCATTAAAGGCTTGTACTTGCCTACAATGGCTCCAGCATGCCTGTTGTTTGAAGAATCAAGGCCAGACCTCGAAGTTCTTCAGTCAAATCTTCACCTATTCAAATATCCCGGCCATCTCCAGCCTTGCTACGGTGACTCTTGGTCTTTTGAGCCTGATCGTGATATTCTCTGGCTTAGATCGTGACTTTTCCAGGCTTTCTCGCTTCTAGGGTTCTTCTAAAACCCTAGCTTCTCGAGGTTCTCCTGATTACTCTAGATCTATTCTAGATCTATGTTTATTTTAAGGTTTTCAAATGATTCCTCAAAGTTTCTTTCAAAAGTTTGCTTCCAAACCTTTCATCTTCTCCGACTTAGGGTTTCTCTGATTTTACATGCTCTACTGTGATTCTTATGTGTTTTCTTCTACCTTGTTCTTATGACTTCCCCTACTGTATTTTACACGAGTTTTCTTTTATTATGTTTTCATGAAGTTTTCAGGGAAATACATGTTTAAGGTCTTAGTCCCTTTGAGTTTTCTGAACTTATTTCGTTAGTATTTTTTTTGCCTGACTTTCTTGTTTTTGTCTCTAGACTCGATTAATGGTAAAAAACCTAGAATTTGGAGGTTTCATTCGAGTTTTGAGGCCACTTGATACGTGCTTTGTGTGTTTCTCATCTCTAAACTTGCTTTGTTTCAAAACCCCTAATCTTTGAGTTCCTGAAATTGTTTCATCTTTGTTTCTCCATGTGGTTCTGACTTTTTGCTAAAATCTATAAGACCTTGTTTACTTGATTCTTTAGAATTCTTCTGATACCCCTTCTCCCTGTTACTAGATTAGCCTATACGACTATCGTGTTTCATCAGCACTACTATTTCTCTTTGCCATGATTTAACCTCACACGCCCAATGTTGTGCATTCTTTATATATATTGGTTGTCCCTCTAGAATTTTGGGACTCATTTCAGACTTCCTTGTGTAAGCATGATTGATTCATTCCTTGTTTTATTTGAAAACTCTCTTTAACCTTTCGATTCCCCTATTTCTGACTTGGTTCATTAGTGATTATGAATTCTTGATTCCCTGATCTACTATGTACTAATTGATTTACTTTGTTCTTGCCTTATTTACTTAACTGTGTATTTCAAATTTTCTTTCCTTAATTACAACCCCTATGTACTTGCCCTTTATTTGTATGCTATGTACAATATGTTTACTTGATCTCCTTCCTTATACAACTTCTTCCCTTTACCGTGCAAATTTGAACTCCTTAATTAAAGGATTTTCTGCTACTGATTGATTCTAATTGATACATGATTATTTTCTTACCTTTGTTCCCTGCCTGATTTCAAACTATAAATACCTGATCCTTTCTTAACACACACACACGACCAACACTCGAGTCTTTTTCTGAACACACACTCACACGCATAAGTATACTCTTGTTTTTTGTATTGTGGCCTGTTACAAGATTTCTGCTTTCTTTCTGAAACTGGTATGTCCTTGTTTTAATTCTAGCCTCAACTCCGATGTGTTTACTTACCAGTTCTCATGCCCATGTTTGCTTTAATGTGTGATGTATTTAATCTCTGTGCAATGTGCTTATATCCTGCTCACTTTTTGTAATGAATCCCATTCATATATCCCCTTATGTGTTTTGAGCTATGGTTCAAAACATGGCAATATATCTGAAGTTATTGTCCATGGATATGAACTGGACCCTTTGGGCCCTAAGCTCTTTCAATCTCCCATCCCCATTCCCTTACTATGTGTGCTGAGTTAAAGCTTTGGCCTGACAGTATGATAATAGGTAAATTTAACTATAATTAGGCCCTAAAAAACCACCTTCTTGTACGGTTTTGATGGTAAAAGTGATAACAAAATGCTCTGATTAGCGCTTATCATGCTTTGTAGGTTATATATGACAAGAGAAGGCTATTGAGTACTTTTGGGGATCAAATATGGAGAAAAAGAGGCAAAACATAAAATATCCGCCAAGTTAACCACGCGAAGGAAACTCAAGCCAAGCCTAGAGATGAACTGCTGCGGTTCCACTGTAACCGCGGCAGAACCGCGGTAGAGGACTGTCGCGGAAAAGTTGAGATTCAGAGAAGAACCGCGGCAGAGGCGGAAAAGTTCAGGGACTTAACTGCAAAACACGGGATTTTTAGCCCAAAACCCTATTTTAAACACTAGACCCAAAGGAGTCGTGTGTTTTTTTAGAGAGTACTTTAGCAAGAAAAACTAGTGTGAGAGATCACCCAAAACATCATATCTTCTTCTTCGTTAATTTTTTCTTGCAATTAGGATTATGAATATTGTTCTAGTTTATTTACCAATAGTTATGAGTAGCTAAATCTTTTGTCTAGGGTTTTGATGGAACCTATTGAGGGATGAACTTCTTGTTTATGGGAATACAATTTGCTAGTTTTAATTTCTGTTTGTTCAACTACGTGTTTGTTGTAGTTAATTGACAAGATCCTCAATTAGCTGTGCCTATTTAGTGTGCATAACTTGGGAGAGAGTGCATATTTAGGTGAATGTTGAACATCACCACTCCCAAAGTATAAGAGGGATCTATAACTGCGGGTTTAAAGGCGGAATTAGGGATAACAAAGACTCGGGTGCAATCTTAAGTGAACTGCGATAAAGAAAGCTGCTAGTGTATCTCGGGAGAGTGCATTTAGTAAATTACTGTGATTACTCGGGAGAGATTTACGATAAGAAGAGCGTTCATGATTGATAGGTTGTGTTGGAGAATTTGTATGAAACATAAACAGAAGGAATTCCATCAATAGGGGAAATCATTACCTTAGCGCTTTCTCATTATTGTTTACAACTTAGCATCTTTAGTTTACAACTATTATTTACTGTTAATCTTAGTTATTAAAAACACCATCAACTGTGATTCTAAACATTTGGGAAATTTATTCTAAAGAGTTTTAGTAGGTCTAAAGATAGTGATTGATAGGTTAATTCTCTGTGGATTCGACTCTAGGCATAATACTCAGGTTATATTTGCAACGTCCAACTGGGAGCAACCGTTAGAAGCAGAATACTGCCCAGACCGCGGTTCCACCGTAATCGCGGTCAAACCGCAGTCAAACAACCCACTTGAAGGTCTATCACCGCATTTCCATCGTAAATGCGATCAAACCACTGTGGGAAACCCTCTTTGACAGGGGTCTACCGCGGTTCCACCGTAACCGCGGCAGACTAGACGGGCCCAGGTACAAAATTTTTTATTTTTTTCATTTTTTTCTTTCCCCCCTTTTTTCTAACTTACCTAAACCCTTCCCATCCCATATCATCTTCTCTTAAATT
>MU705770.1:104963-130345 GCA_026770625.1 Nicotiana glauca | reverse complement strand
CTCCACAATAGCCCTCACAACAGGATTATCCCACAATTTCGGCATACAACACCCCACACAATCTCCCTCACGTGGTTCACACCAAACACTACCACCATCACAACCTAAGGTGGCCACAAAGTGCTCCAAAATCTCACCACACACCCCAAAGTTTCGGCCAAATAGGCCCCTCCATCAACCTTCACCACAAAAATTATGTCTAGGCCTCCAAACATACCAAACATCCCCCCCAAAAAAAACCCACAAACTTCTCTCTCTATTTCTATCTCAAATCACTCCATTCTCTCTAAAAAAAAAACCTCCATTATCATCTTCTCCAACCTTCACCAACACTGCCACCCTTCCCTCCTTCATCCAAGTAAGTTTTTTTTTCCTTCTCTTTTCTAATTCTTCTTCTAATTTAGGGTAAGATAGTCTAAACTAGTTTAACTTAAACCCTAGGTAATGTAGTGTTAAATTTTTATTTTATTTATTTTCTTTTCTGTGTTTTGTCTTTGTATTTGCTTCGTGTGGGCTTGCTTGATGTTTAAATGGGTAGGGCTTCATGATGTTTTAATTGTGGGGGATGTTTGGTATGTTTGGAGGCCTAGACATAATTTTTGTGGTGAAGGTTGGTAGATGGGCCTATTTGGCCGAATTTGGGGTGTGTGGTGAGAGTTTGGAGCACTTTGTGGCCACCTTAGGTTGTGATGGTGGTAGTGTTTGGTGTGAACCACGTGAGGGAGATTGTGTGGGGTGTTGTAGGCCAAAATTGTGGGATAATCCTATTGTGAGGGCTGTTGTGGAGGTTGTTAACTTTAGACACCCTGCTAGTTGGTTGCTTGGCATAGTTTGAAAGAAAGAAATAAATGGGGGAGACTGTATGGTGCCATCAGGTGGTGAAGTCTGAGTACCCATCCGACTAGCAATAGTTAGGATGCATTTGATGGTTCTCCTGAATTCTTTGCAGGTAATATGGCTCGTAAAAGGCGAATGAGCTCAGCAGGCACTTCCCAAGTGCCACAATATGATGCCACCAGGTTCGAGTCACCAGAGGCAGAGGACCAATTTCATGCCAAGGCCACCAAAAGCTTTATCCCTGAGATTCCTATTGATCGGGCAGCCTTTCATGAGGAAAAAGAAGAGATGTACGAGGAAATCCGGTGGAGGGAGATGGATTTCTTATTTGATAAACCTGAGACTGTGAACGTGATGATAGTAAGGAAGTTCTATGCGAACTGCCCATAATATAATTTACGAGATGTGATTGTGCGGGGCAGGGTGGTAAATGCCTCAATTGCAACGATTCGCTAGGTTTTGAGGCTGCCTCAGTTCACTGGTGCCATTAACTATTACCACGGCGCACAAGGGGTCACTTGGGAAACTATGACTGATGTACTTTGCACAGGGGGTCAACCAATATGGCTACAGGACAATATTACCCTTCACTCAAAGTCATTTACACATTTTGCTAAGTGTTGGTTCACCATCATCTGCACCCGGTTCTTGCTCATAGGTAACACGACGGACACGAACTACTTGAGTGCTCTATTGACGTGGTGCTTCATCACCAAGAAAGAGTTTGATGCAGCGAGAATTATTGGAGATGAATTGGTCCTTCGGTCGCCGCTGCTATCCAAGGGGTTCTACTTCCCCTCACTGGTGACGAGGTTGTATTTGCTGAATAATGTCCCCACCAGTCCTACAGATGGAGCCTTGCCCGCTAAAGCACCATTCAGAGCTTCGGGCATCAGAGTGGGCCAAGATGTACCCGCCACCATTCAGATCGATGATAAGGAGGATGCCCCAACACCATCAAGGAGATCTTATGACGGAGCCGGACCCTCTCAGCATCCCCATACTAGGGCAGTATTCTCTAGATCACAGTCCTCCCGGCCTATGTTGCGGTCTGTGGAGGAAGAGGTAGCATATCTTCGCACCTCAGTGGATGGCCTGTATGTGCATATGGATGCCATGTCTCAGCGGCAGGCCAGGTCTGAGAGCCGGATGATGGCGTGGTTCCGTGCTTTAGGGAGAGCCTGTCATGTGGACCCCAACACCGTCTCCGACTCAGATTGATGCTTAGGGAAGTCTTCTTGCCCTTCTGTTCTTTATTTCTTATATGACATGGGGACATGCCATAGTTTTTTGTGTGGGGTGGGAGACTTGCTTTTGTAGTGTATTGTAGTGTACATAAACATAGAGCATGTTGTAGTGTTGTATATGTGTTGTTGTGTATAACTGATTGTGCTCCCTTTAGAAGTAACTTACTTGGCCCAACGACGGACACTAGTCAACGAGCCTCTTGAGGGTCAAAGTCGGATTTATAAAAAAAACAGAAAGAAAAAATTGTAGGGGACTCTTCCTAAGGACGGACCACTTGGACAGTACTCTTGAGGGAAGCAGTCCATTTAGATTTTGCATTTTATTTTAGTTTTTTTCCTTTTTAGATAGTGTAGTAATTCTCCCTTGGTTTTTCTTTTGACCACAGTTCTTTTCCAAGGGCTTTTCTTGAACCGGGTTAGGTAGATTTTCTTTTTATAGTTGTAGGACCCTTAGGACTCTCTTGGACCAAGACGGGTGAAGTCAAGAATGCAACCTTTAATGTTCACACATACAAATAACTAAAACAAACTTGAGGGTGCGACGTCTAGGCTCGTTTGTAGACTCATACTCTGATGCCTTAATTTTGCATATCTTGTCTTGCTTGAACGCTAGTGTGAGTGTGTTGACAAACTGATTCAGAATGAGTTACATGTCGAGTATGTGTGAGATAATAGTTGTATTATATGCTTGCATGCGATACCTAGAACTTGCCCTGTGTGTTTGCAAAGCGAAATAGAAGTTGTTTGGTTTTAGAGATGATTGAGGCATTTCTTTGTGTAGCCTGTATGATTGTGAATCCACCAGTGCATATTACCATAGTTAACCCCTTAGAGCCTGAAGCCTATTCTTTTATAACCTTATAGTAACCTACATCCCCGTGTTTGAATAGTTTGACTGTTTAATCCCGTACCTACTAGAAGCACTTGAATTATTAAAGAGCATATAAAAATCAAAGTGTGGGGTGGTAGTAGAGTAGAAAAAGGGAATCAGAAAAATTAATTGAATGGTGCAATGGCTGATAAAAAGAAAAAAAAAAAGAGGCCAGTTGCACCTAAAGAAAAGTGGGGGTCACCTATGAAACAAATGTGGAGGAATGATTGGGCTGAACATGAAAATTGGAATAAAAGGAAGTTTGTATTAAAAGTGCTTAGGGAGGTTAGTCACTATATCCAAATATATCCTACCCGTCCCTTAGCCTACATTACAACCAAATAAAGACCTCTTGATCTTGGACTAAACAACTCGATTAGTAAAGTATTACACTAGGGGCAAGCTTATGGTGTATCTGTGTAGCATGTGAAGATTCTTTGCTGAGAGTGAGCGAATTTTATCTATCTATGGTTTATTGTTGCTTGAATTTTATGTGTGTGGAACTTCTCTCAGAATTGTGATGTGAGGGCATGTGACTCAGGAAGAAAAAGTGAGTTTTCACCTCTGCTTAGAGTAACTAGAGTAAGCACGAGTGTGTCATGGTGTAGAGTCTGCATCTGAGGTATGACTGTTACACTGCTTAGGTTATTCTTGCATAATGGCGGGTGTGACATAAACTTGGGGTAATGCATCTAAAGTTTAGGCCTAGAAGTGTGGTTTAACTTGCTCGAGGACGAGAAAAGGTTTAAGTATGGGGTGTTGATAATAGGTGAATTTAACTATAATTAGGCCCTAAAGAACCACCTTCTTGTATGGTTTTGATGGTAAAAGTGATAACAAAATGCTCTTATTAGCGCTTTTCATGCTTTGCAAGTTATATATGACAAGAGAAGGCTATGGAGTACTTTTGGGGATCAAATATGGAGAAAAAGAGGCCAAACGTAAAATATCCACCAAGTGAACCACGCGAAGGAAACTCAAGCCAGGCCTAGAGATGAACTGCCGCGGTTCCACCATAACCGCGACAGAACTGCGGTAGAGGACTGTCACGGACACGTTGGGATTCTGAGAAGGTGTTTGGCTGCGATTCTACCATAAACGTGGCAGAACCACGGCAGAGGCGGAAAAGTTCAGGGAATTAAGTGCAAAACTCGGGATTTTTAGCCCAAAACCCTATTTTAAGCACTAGACTTTGCCCAAAGGAGGCGTGTGTTGTTTTAGAGAGCACTTTGGCAAGAAAAACTAGTGTGAGAGATCACCCAAAACATCATATCTTCTTCTTCTTCGTTAATTTTTTCTTGCAATTAGGATTATGAATATTGTTCTAGTTTATTTACAAATAGTTATGAGTAGCTAAATATTTTGTCTAGGGTTTTTATGGAACCTATTGAGGGATGAACTTCTTGTTTATGTGAATACAGTTTGCTAGTTTTAATTTTTGTTTGTTCAACTACGTGTTTGTTGTAGTTAATTGACAGGATCCTCAATTAGCTGTGCCTATTTAGTGTGCCTAACTCGGGAGAGAGTGCATATTTAGGTGAATGTTGAACAACACCACTCCCAAAGTATAAGAGGGATCTATAACAGCGGGTTTAAAGGTGGGATTAGGGATAACAAAGCCTTGGGTGCAATCTTAAGTGAACTGTGATAAACAAAGCTGCTAGTGTATCTCGAGAGAGTGCATTTAGTAAATTACTGTGATTACTCGGCAGAGATTTACGGTAAGAAGAACTTTCATGATTGATAGATTGTGTTTGTGAATTTGTATGAAACATAAACAGAAGGAATTACATCAATAGGGGAAATCATTACCTTAGCGCTTTCTCATTATTCTTTACAACTTAGCATCTTTAGTTTACAGCTATTATTTACTGTTAATCTTAGTTATTAAAAATACCATCAATTGTGATTCTCAACGTTTGGGAAATTGATTCTAAAGAGTTTTAGTAGGTCTAAAAATAGTGATTGATAGGTTAATTCTCTGTGGATTCTACTCTAGGCATAATACTAAGGTTATATTTGCAACGTCCGCATTGTCCTTTTTATAAGGCATAGTTGGGCGTGATCACAGTATTCTAATTACTGCCCAGGCCATGGATTAACCATCAATAGGTCCTTCCTCTCCAATGTTTGGCCAACGGGTTTGGTCAGGGGTATGTCAGCCTACCTCATGGTTAGGTATGACCACCAGCCTGCCTTGGCACTCCCTACCCCTCTCTATTACACTTGTACTCATTCTTAGAACTTAAGTTTGTCCCCTCTCTTGTGAGCCTTGCCTTGGGACCCCTGAGCTCTCTCTGAACTTGGACACTTGAGGGTTGGCTCTTCCACACTGCACTATAACTCATTCTGATTAACATCTTGGGTGTAAGCACTGCCCGGGGTTCCTAAAATCCCTTGGATCTCTGAAACACCCTAGATAAGAGAAGGCCTTGGAAATCTGGATCTCGAAAGTGGCTCAATCTCATATTATTAAACACTAAGTCTGAATTATGTTGTTCGGATGTAGATGATAATTCCTGATGTACTTTTTATTTCAGTTGTATTCTTCTAGTCTGTAATAATTTGTATAAACTCATGGGGATTTAGTAAAAAGGAACATGGTTTACTTTTATGCACTAAGTGTAGAAAATATGCCAATAGGGATTTATTTCTGATTTGTGCAACTTCACATGTAGAAAACATGTCTATAGGATGTAACATTTGATTTCTGCAACTAAGCATATAGATACCATGCCTATAGGGATTTGCATTTCTTCATTTACTAACGTCATTAGGAAAACAATTAGGCTTAACAACAAAATTGCATATAGATACCATGTCTATAGGGATTTGTATTTCCGCAGATAATAACATCGTTAGGCAAGCAATAAGGCTTAACAACAAAATTGTATATAGATACCATGTCTACAACACTCCTGTTTAAAAGGTCCAAATCAGTTAATGCATAAAGAGAATGCCTATAGGAGCTTTGAATCTGAGCCGTTTCATTCATTCAAGTTAGCATTCACCTTTTGAAAATAGTATTTACTGAAGCTCGTAAAGTAACAGATCTTTTCTAAACGAATTTGCATTTTTCTGAAACTCATGAAACTTTTTTCCAATTAGTTTACATGTCCTCTGAAGTTCATTTCTTTTTTGTTAAACTTTTTTTAAATAGTACATGCTTTTTCTGAAACTCCTTTTACTCTATAACTTTGCTTTATAATCCGTTTGTGTTTTAAAAATCAGTAGTTCCATCCAACACTTAGACTAAGCATTAATTAATCAATCAGATCAGTTTTAGACAACTGCATTCGAGCGAGCCTAATGCAGATTTCCCGTCTAAAAATATGTGTTGAACCAATCCGCTCGTCGCTTTATTTAATTTAAGACCAAACCAGTACGTGCAAGACATGCTAAGCTCTATGGCTTTATCTGATTTAAGGAGGCTTATTTGAGCCCTATTTGATTATTTTCTTTCCCCTTTACTTGCATTATGTGTTTTTATTGACGACTTCGTATTTTATCCTTTGAAAACTCCCAAAAGACCCTAAACCCCTCTCCTTTTAGGATTAGTAGTCCAAATGCCTCCGAGACTGTTAGGAATGAGATGGGTACTAGCATGTAATAAGTAACGAGATATTCCACGCTTTAATACCTTAACGGGGTGTGAAGGGTAGAATATGGATATGAGGACCACGCGATAACACCACGTGTATAAACGGTTATGGGTGTTGTGTGGGGTGATCCATATTATTTATAAACGTAGGACCCCTCTCCCTTTACCTATTTATTTTATTTCGAAATCTACTTTCTTCGTAAAATTTCAGCTTCTTTAACTTCGTTTTAGTTTCAAATCATTTGCAACTATTATTTGTAATTCTTTCTTGTCTGCTTGTGTTTTCTTGCTTAAAGTCGCAATTGTAACATGGCCGGGAACCACACTAGTGGATCTTGAGGGGTGCCTAACACCTTCCCCTCGAGATAATTTCTAGCCCTTACCCAAACTCTGGTTCTTCATCTCAAATTCTTCCTTAAAGTGTCCTAATGCACTATAATCATTAGGTGGTGACTATTAAAATCCATAAACCCAATTCCTAAATGGGAATAGAGTTGTCTTCCCAACTGACCTGTCTTTTGTTTCTTTTTCTTTAATTTCTTTTCATTTACTATTTTCCATCCATACCGTTGTAATTTTGAGCAATTATTGTAAACATTTATTTTATGAACGTGGAAATACATGTCAATTTGTTTCATTCTTGTAAACTGCATCTTCAACATCATATTCCACTCGTGCCAAAAAAATACTATAGCAACGCTTATAATGAGTGGTTGCACTCTTCCAATATTATCACCCATTAAAGTTGGCAAAGGCGTCTTTGCGGTAAAACCAGTCGATTAGCGGTGCAGTCGACGGTTCCGCGCCTTTACCTCTTGAGTTGTCCGCTCAAGGGTACCTTTCTAATACCCCAATAGAAACCTTACTCCGTTTAAACTATACATGCATTATGGTCAAACCTTGCTGAGTCAGTTATGTTGTCCACATATTGACTCATCAGGATAGCCTTGTCCAAAGTCCACCGTATTTCCTTGAAACCCAAACGGACACCTCCATGTTCTGTGCATTTATTTGGAGAGCTAAATGCTTGCTATGCTAATTATTGGTTTAAATAGTCGACTCCGGTGGGGTAAGGGCCTAACGCTCTGTTTTGCAGAAAATGAGGCACGAAGTCCCCAGATTTGGCATGGTAACCAACATTCATCCAAGGCTACTAAATTGGTAGAAAGACCTCCACTCCAGTGATCAGATGCTCGTCCGCAAATACTTAGGGAATTTGTCTTCACTTCTAGAGAACCAGCCTGACGACAAAATCATAGAGGCTGCAAAGGAAATGTAGGCGGACATCTGGCCCGTACTTATTTGCTACTAGGACTACGTGAGCTAGTGAAACTGTTCGAGGGAGACAAAGATGCCGAATCTGGAAGAGGTCCTTCGGGGACCAAGTAGTTAGGAGTCTTTTTATTTTTAATGTAATAAGGCCAATGGCCACTAGTGATATTTTATTTTCTGTTATTTAGCGTCGTTTTGGATTCGTCTTATTTTTATCAATAAAATGAGGCATTTAGCATTATAATTTCTCCAAAACTATTTGCCGCTAGGCCTACCTCGGGCACAACGAGGCACCCAATTTAGGACACGATTTATATTCTTGCACTATGTGTTTAAATATCGCAACATTTTCTCCTCATAATCTTTACTAACTTGTTACCTTTTTGTTTTTACTTTTTGTTTTATTCCCCTTCCCCATAGGTTAGTTCGTGTACTCTAGCATGATCATCTTAAGCAGAAGGGCACATCTCAATAATTGGACTATCATAACCACCAAGGCCCGGAAAGCTTCGGGGTAACAAGGCTAAACAAAAGCACCGTGTATCTCATTTTACTTTTTACTAGCTGATTTTCTTTCCGCACTGTCTTTAATTTTGAAAAGAGCTCTGATGTTCCAAACAATTATGAATTTAATCAAAGCATTTCAGTTTATCATATATCTCGCTCTTATTATTTTCTCTGTCATTTACTCTATTTATACAACATTACTATTAATTACTTTGACGATGAACCAATGATTGTGACTTGCAACAAAACAACGCAACAAATGGATATATACTCAGAAGAGGTCATCAGAGAGGTTGAGAATTTTGAGAATAGTCCGAAGTCTAACTTGGACGAAACTGAGGTCGTTAATTTGGGAGATACAGAAAATGTCAAAGAAACTCGCATCAGTGTTCACCTGTCACCATCAGAAAAGGAAGAATATACGAAGTTTTTAAGGGAATATGAGGACATATTCGCCTGGTCGTATGATGACATGGCTGGTCTTAGCACGTCCATTGTAGCGCACAAACGGCCAACAGATCCAAATTGTCCGCCAGTAAAGCAGAAGCTCAGGAAATTCAAACCCGACATGAGTTTAAAAATCAAAGAAGAGCTTACCAGGCAAGTCAAAGCCAAGGTTCCCAAGGTAGTAGAGTATCTGACATGGTTAGCCAACATCGTGCCAGTACCAAGGAAAGATGGGAAAGTTAGAATTTGTGTAGATTACCGAGATCTTAACCGGGCAAGTCCCAAAGACGACTTCCCCTTGCCGAAAATACATATTCTTATCGTCAACTTGTCATGACCCAATTTCCAAACTCGGTCGTGATGGAGCCTCTCATGAAGACAAGGCCAGCCAATTATCCAAATTCGTCTCTTTAACAATTATTAAACATAATGAATAGAAAATACAATTTAATGGCATTAAAATCAATTAATTACAACCCGACCGGGGTGTCACAAGTCATGAGCATCTAAAGAAAACCTGAACACAACTACAGGACCAATAATAATATACAGAATAAAATCTGGAATCAAAAGATGAAGTTCGGTGCCACAAACGCTGGCAGTCACCTTGCCCACTACATTAGTAATACCTTTAATCAGCTATTAACCCGCTTCTGGGTGAACAATACGTGCTACTGCACGCGAGGTGCAGGGAGTAAAGTGAGTACTCCAGCTCAATGAGTAACAAAAGTAAATAATAACTGAGCAAAAAGAAATCACGTAAAGCAACCAACAGGCTATACAGAAGTCGGGTACAATTTCAGAGAAAACGGTAAAATCAATGAACTCTTTAGAAAAGTTTCGGCTCAGTTCAAATCTCTTTTGAAAATTGTCTTTCCAATAATTACGAAAATTGTTTAAAAATAGTTAGTGCTGATTAGCACAGAAAATCCGCCCCTCGGGCACAAATACCACAGTATAACAGGTAAAAATGCAAATAAGTATGTAAGATGAGCACATAAAAGTTTACCCCTCGGGCACAGCTCAAAATAGTACCAGCCCCTCGGGCTCAATATCAATCGCTCAGAACAGTATCAGCCCCTCGGGCTCAGCCTCAATCACATGGTACAACATCAGCCCCTTGGGCTTACTCCCAACTTACATTATCCCCTCGGGTTCACTCCCAACTCACATCACGGTACCCGCGCACACTGTGGGCGTGTAGACTCCGAAGGGGCTCCTACAGCCCAAGCGCTATATCATCATAAGGCCTGAAAGCATGTCCATATCAACATGAGGCCTAAAAGCCTTCTCACAAAACACTCGAGGCCTGAAAGCCTCCTCACATATCACTCGAGGCCTGAAAGCCTCCTCACATATCACTCGAGGCCTGAAAGCCTCCTCACATATCACTCGAGGCCTGAATGCCTCCTCACATATCACTCGAGGCCTAAAAGCCTCCTCACATCACTCTTCAGATCCTCAATCATGGCCCTCAGTCTCAATCAGTCCAAAAAAAAATCATATGCCCCTCGAGCGTCAATGAAAACGAAAATGCTCAGCTCAAACAATACTTCAAATATCAGTTAAAACTCAAGGTTGAGAAAAAATATAGCTGAGTTCCTGAAACAGTGTAATTCAAATGGACTGAGTTCAAATAATATTTCAAATAGTGAGGAAAACAATGATGATAGCTCACGAGGAGTTCAAACAGTCGGCAATAAGCCCCAAATATGGCAATAAGCCCAAGTCATAGTGAAAAACAACACGTCATAGTCAAATACACGGTAAAATCAACAACCGGGACGGACCAAGTCACAATCCCCAATGGTGCTCTACCCCACGCTCGCTATCCGCCATGCAAGTCACCATAATATAACACTACGATGTGCAAATTTGGGGTTTCAAACCCTCAGGATATCATTGACAATCACTACTCACCTCGAACCGGTGAAATCCCTCGCTCGCGACGCCTTGCCCCTCAAATCTGCCTCCACGCGCATCGAATGTCACTAAAATCAGAGCGAATACATCACAATATGCCAAGGGAACAATACCCAATCGAAAACAATCGAAATATAGCAAAAATCTCGAAACTAGTAAAACTCGAGCCCCGGGCCCGCTTCTCGAAAAATAACAAAACTCACATTACCGGATTCCTCGTCTCGCCACGAGTCCATACAGACCAAGAACTCCCAAATCCGAGCTCAAATGACCTATCAAATCCCAATTTGAAATATTAAAAACTAATGCCCTAGCTTTACCCCCTTTTTAATGAATTTCAACCAATTTCCATGTTAAATCTATCATAATCTCATGTATTTAAGCCAAGGAACTTACCTATACTCATTCCTCCTTGAATCCCTCTTCAAAATCGCTTTAAAGCTCTCAAAACTCGCTCAAAATGGTGGAAAATACATAACCCTCACGGATGAAATGTTTCAATAAAACCCTTTATGACCAGCCCTGATTTCGCTTCTGCGGAGAAAACGTCGCTTCTGTGACCTCCGCATCTACGGTCCACGCCCGCTTCTGCGGACCTTCACTTAAGGGCCTCTACCGCTTCTGCATTCCACATTTCGTATCAGCGGGACCACCTATGTGGCCCGCCTTCCGCTTCTGCGGAATATCAAGAGAATGCCAAAACCGCTCCTGCGGTATAACTTCTGCTTATGCGGACCCGCTTATGCGTATAGCTTTTCGATTCTACGGAAATTGCTCAACCTCAACCTACTCGCACCTGCAATACCTGGATGCACTTCCGCGTAACCACATCTGCGGTTTCCTTTTCGTAGATGCGGAAACATCTGCCGCAACCAAAAACCTGCAATTCCAACTTCAAATTTCCTTCCGATAGCCACCCAAAATCACTTGGAGGCCCCCGGGACCTCAACCCAAAAGCACCAACACCTCCTAAAACATTATTCAAACTTGTTCCAATCCTAAAAAGACATCAAACAACACTAAAACCATCAATTCACATCGGATTCAAGCCTAAGTTTCTTCAAAACTTCCGAAACATGCATTCGATCAAAAACTCAACCCAACGATGTCCGAATGACCTGAAAATTTGCACACGCATCCAAAATCACCCAAAAAAGCTACAACAACTCTCAGAATTCCATTCCGACCCTCTGATCAAAATATCACCCATCAACCGGAATTCGCCAAGATACTAATTTCGCCAATTCAAGTCTAATTCTACACTGGACCTCCAATATCACTTCTGGTCACGCTCCTAAGTCACAAATCATCCCCCGAAGATAACTGAATCACCAGAAATCACATCCGAACCTTCTAACTCATAAGTCATCCTCCGGTTCATTTTTTCAACTTAAGCCTTCCTTAAAGAGACTAAGTGTCTCATTTCTTATCAAAACTAGTAGAAATAAACTCTAACATACCACATACCGATAACGAAACATGAAGAAGCATGAAAAGGGGGAAATGGAGAAATAACACATGAGACGACGGGTCGGGTCGTCACATCCTCCCCAACTTAAATAATCGCTCGTCCTCGAGCGTACCCAGAGTTGTACTAGAAGCCAACCAATAGCTGAATGACCTTACCAAGCATATACCCGGGGTGATCCCACATCACCCTATCTCACATAGGTCCAATAATACAACACAACTGAAATTTCACAGTCCATCTAGACCATAAACCGTAGGACAACATTGCACTTTCCGAAATCTTACACAAGATCAGAACCTCAGGTCTTTATTTGGAATAAATCCGAACTAACTGTAATAACCCATACCTACAACCTCGGCTGCAATCATATGATATACCACATAACTCAAACACATGCAGCGATGACTTCCATTAACATCAGCTGCCCACGACAACCAAATATCGATATAAAATCTCTTGTTAGATAAATTTCATCCCAGCTCTTTCATATACTACCAATGATAAATAAACACACAGTAAACCATAACCATTTCTGAGATCACCCATACACGAAGCCACTTCCTTCTTGACTAATACCACAACAGATTTTCGGGCCGAACCTCGATATTTATTCTTCTAACAAGCTGAGATCAAATCTGTTCGTATTCATTAATGAATCCAACGATCACCTCGAATCCAACACACCATTCTGGTGATATGACAACTCAACACCGGCCTAAGCCACACTTGCATAATACGCGCACCAGTAAGAAACGGTCTGAACATACTCAAATCATGACAAATAACTCAAACGAAAGAGCTGTACCTCAAGCTCATCAGTACCATGACAACACCAGGATGAGACCCCATCTCACATCATAAAATAGAACACATGAATCTACCCCGAAAGGACATAACTCCACGTAGCCTCGCTACAATGCGCGACCCTATCCAAACACTGTTACACATGAAACACATCAAGTCGCTATGATCAAAATCGTCATCCGCGCACATTTGATGTCTGAAACTAAAGCAATTCATTACACCCACGGTGAAACAAATAACATATGTCACGCAACCTGATAGGCTATAACCAATACTCCATTTACCGAGCAACACTCAATTACTCTTCCCGCTCGACTTCCACTATGAATCCCCAATAGAACCACGCCACATGAGCCCATATCCAACAAATCTTAACGCCTCACAACACAGAAAAAAGCAACTCATCAGTCTCCCCAGATCACTAACAAGTTCAAAACGATCGAATCAACATGTCCCTCAACAATAGACCTCGTGACTAACCAAGCCAGCTCAAGCTAAATACGTAGCCACATTGGCCTGTCAACGAACTCAATACCAAGAAGCCTAAAACTATTCCTTCCACTACTATAACTCCTGCCGGAGTCATACTCTACGGTTCCCGACACCAAATAAATATCAAAATCCACAATCTCACCCGGCGACATGCTCGGCCACAAGAAACGCATCCGAAAAAGTCCCTCAATACCGGAACTAAGTCAATGATAAGAACCTCTGTACTGACATCCATCATGAAGGTCCAATCAAGAAAAGCAATGCTTCCTAACCGTCCGCTGGTCTTTGGAATACAACCCACTCTGCTAGAACATAATCCGATGCACCTCGCCATGCAACCTGTGGCATTTTCCGACATAGCCCATAGCACGATAGTCTAGAATAACCCAACACTGAGACAACCTGTCTACACCCCAATATCGTATCCACAATCTAACATACCAAGCAAAGAAAGATCCACTCGGGTCTCTAAATACCAATAGCCGCTAAATGGTGCCGATACACATGATCCACAACCACCACATAGTCTGTACCTGAGAACTCCCAGTCTCCGACTCCATATAGCGCACGAATCATTGTACCTGATCCCAAATTCCGCCGTATGAATACATATCACACATCAAGTACCCATTCCTTCCACGAGAGATATTCTAAAATTTCCCTATGCCATCAACAAATTCAAATATCAACAGTCGATCCAAAGAGAAAATGCCACAATACCACCAAAGTATTATCAGTTTACATCACCTTCCCCTTCACTTAACATATAACCCCCATCAAATCACTAGAATAGCAGTACCACTTTCCTTAATCATCTGAAGATCGATTCTTAAATCACCTGCAGCTGCCCGTGCTGCTTAAGAATTTAATGACTTTCCATTCCGAACTGAACCGAACCTTACACACACAAATCCCAATCCTCCACAACATATTGTATATACCATACCACACTAGGATAACACGAGAACTCCATCTCCCTTTTCCTAACCACAAACTAAACTGCCAGGACTAAATCCTTCTATCCCAACCAGGCTAAGCAAACTGTCAAGACTCGAGAGCATTGATGCATCATGACTGTAAAAGCTCATTACCTCGAACACATATGAAGAATTAATCATACCCTTACCATACCGTTTCGGTCTATTATCAAGCTATTCCGTCCATCAGTTTCCCTTCTAATTCATCATCAATTTGATATTCTTCCCTGCTGTAGCACCACAATACCTTAACCCAGGCTCACTACACGAGACCCATGCACAAGACCACACTATCTAAGACCCACAAGCCATTGAATACTCTCTCAATGCTTCCCAGAAATACCACGTTCCAGAATACTTTACTTGAAGAACTTCTTGCGAACCTGAATTCGTTACCATTACTTCCTAGATACTGATATATAGAATCCCATAATTAACATAAAATATCATAAGTCTTGATCCTTTTCTAATGGAAACACAGTCTCTAGCCACATACACTACCTTAAGACACCTAATTATTACATGCAAAATCTTGAACATGATAAAACCATTCTCGAGAGTCATTTACTCTTATACAACTGTAAATTACCTGACTTAACGGACAGAACCACTCGTGCCTTATTAGCACTCTGGCACCGCAGAACATGATCTCATACCAATACAACAACTATCTTCCTTCTCTATACATTGAGCATTCTTTGTCAACCACAACTCAAGACATCCTAGTATTATCTCACATCTACGAAAGCACCATATAACCTTTGTCAAAATTTTGCTTTACTCGTGCCATCCTCGGCTCAATTTCTTCAACCAGGACTGATCCCCCAGCATACCTCAAAACAGAACCAACATAGCACATAGTCGTGCGATCAACTAATCAACAGCAATCTCCCCAACTTGGCTCGAAGCCATCTATCAGGACACATTAAATAACCTATAATACTTTTACTCTAATGATGCCACTATATTATAGTGAGATTAAACTCAAATCATCTACTAGTTTATGAAAACATAGATCATCTGGTACTGAAATCCTCTACAAACCTCGCATTCATCCCCACATCAGCTGAGTCCACTCTCTTAAGCGGCCCAAATTTTCAAATTACAACACGTACCTTTCAATTACACGTGGGATCTTCTAACAGACACTTAAGGATTACACCTCTCAAAAACACTGCGCAGGAGATAACCCACCTGCTTCGCCTCAATTTAGTATTTCAGCACACCTCCCACCGTCATATATATAATATAACCAATTTAGTCTTTCTGAGTCAGAACTCATACCGCCATAAGTATTGCACTTTACTTTCCAACTAGGAGATACAAAAATACTCTCCACGCGCCCATAACTCGGGGCTGCACAACAAATCAGAATAGGAAACGAACACTTAACAATTCATCTATTATCCAGTAGACTCCTTCGTCACTGCCAAGTCATTTAAATATACCTCGCAGTACTAACATACTCACCACATGGGTATCCAACCTCCATTCTGGCTAATAAGGGAAATACCGAACACATGAGTTCAAAAAATTTGCTCACATAATCAGCACCTTGGTGCTCAAGCCATAGACAAGGATCCTGCCTCAAGTTCGCCAGACTAGCCCAACATACTCACGAAGATCACATTTCGCCCCTTGATCAGGGAATCACAAGCCATCAAGGCACATATAATACTGAGCGCTCATGTGCGCATACAGATGTGTGGAGGGAATTTCAAGAGTTATATCTCAAGCTGAATCAAGTACACACGATAAGAATTCCAAGAAGGTGAAGTTTTTCCTAAAGGTTCTGCAACCTCTCGAGGATAAATACAGACATCTCCGTACCCATCCGCGAGACTCTACTAAACCTGCTCATGACTCGTGAGACCTAGTAACCTAGGATCTGATACCAACTTCTCACGACCCAATTTCCAAACCCGGTCATGATGGCGCCTATCATGAAGACAAGGCTAGCCAACTAACCCAAATTCGTCTCTTTAACAATTATTAAACAAAATGAATAGAAAATACAACTTAATGGCATTAAAACCGATTAATTACAACCCAACACAACCCGACCGGGGTGTTACAAGTCACGAGCATCTAAAGAAAACTTGAGCACAACTACAGGACCAATAATAATATACAGAATAAAATATGGAATCAAAAGATGAATTCTGATGCCGCGAACGCTGGCGGTCACCTTGCCCAATACAGTAGTAATAGCTTCAATCAGCTATTAACCCGCTTCCGGGTGAACAATACTTGCAATTGCACGCGAGGTGCAGAGAGTAAAGTGAGTACTCCAACTCAATGACTAATAAAAGTAAATAATAATTGAGCAGCAAGAAATCACGTAAAGCAACCAACAGGCTATACAGAAGCCGGGTACAATTTCCGAGAAAACGGTGAAATCAATGAACTCTTTAGAAATGTTTCGGCTAAGTTAAAATCTCTTTTGAAAATGGTCTTTCCAATAATAACGAAAATTGTTTAAAAATAGTTAGTGTTGATTAGCACAGAAAATCCGCCCCTCGGGCACAAATGTCATAGTATAACAGGTAAAAATGCAAATAAGTATGTAAGATGAGCACATAAAAGTTTGCCCCTCGTGCACAGCTCAAAGAAGTACCAGCCCCTCGGGCTCAATATCAACCATTCAGAATAGTATCAGCCTCTCGGGCTCAGTCTCAATCACTTGGTACAACAGCAGCCCCTCGGGCTCACTCCCAACTCACATCAGGGTACCCGCGCTCACCGTGGGTGTGCAGACTCCAGAGGGGCTTCTACAGCCCAAGCGCTATATCATCATAAGCCCTGAAAGCCTGTACATATCAACATGACGCCTCAAAAGCCTTCTCACAAAATACTCGAGGCCTTAAAGCCTCCTCACATATCGCTCGAGGCCTGAAAGCCTCCTCTCATATCACTCGAGGCCTGAAAGCCTCCTCACATCACTCATCAGATCCTCAATCATGGCCCTCAGCCTCAATCAGTCCAAAAATAATCATAAGCCTCTCGGGCGTCAACGAAAACAAAAATGCTTAGCTTAAACAATAGTTCAAATATAAGTTAAAACTAAAGGTTGAGTAAAAATATAGCTGAGTTCATGAAACGGTGTAATTCAAATGGACTGAGTTCAAATAATATTTCAAATAGTGAGGAAAACAATGATGATAGTTCACAAGAAGTTCAAACAGTCGGCAATAAGCCCCAAATATGGCAATAAGCCCAAGTCATAGTGAAAAACAACACGTCATAGTCAAATACGCGGTAAAATCAACAACCGGGACGGACCAAGTCACAATCCCCAACGGTGCTCTACCCTGCGATCGCTATCTGGCGTGCAAGTCACCTCAAAATAACACCACGGTGTGCAAATTCGGGGTTTTAAACCCTCAAGATATCATTTGCAATCATTACTCATCTCGAACCGGTAAAATCCCTCTCTCGCGATGCCTTGTCCTCAAATCGGCCTCCACGCACGTCGAATCTAACCAAAATCAGAGCGAATACGTCACAATATGCCAAGGGAACAATACCCAATCGAAAACAATCGAAATATAGCAAAAATCTTGAAACTAGCAAAACTCGAGCCCCGGGCCCGCTTCTTGAAAAATTACAAAACTCACATTACCGGATTCCTCGTCTCGCCACGAGTCCATACATACAAAGAACTCCCAAATCCGAGTTCAAATGACCTATCAAATCCCAATTTGAAATATCAAAAACTCAAGCCCTAGCTTTACCCCCTTTTAATGAATTTCAATCAATTTCCATGTTAAATCTATCATAATCTCGTGTATTTAAATAAAGGAACTTGCCTCTACTCATTCCTCCTTGAATCCCTCTTCAAAATTTCCTCAAAGATCTCAAATCTCGCTCAAAATGGTGGAAAATACATGACCCTCGCGGATGAAATGTTTCAATAAAACCCTTTATGACCAGCCCTGATTTCGCTTCTGCGGAGAAAACGTCACTTCTGCGACCTCCACATCTGCGGTCCACGTCTGCTTCTGCGGACCTTCACTTAATAGCCCCTACCGCTTCTGCATTCCACATTTCGCATCAGCGGGACCGCCTATGCGGCCCGCCTTCCGCTTCTACGGAATATCAAGAAAATGCCAAAACCGCTCCTGCGGTATAAATTTCGCTTATGCGGATAGCTTTCCGCTTCTACGAAAATTGTTCAACCTCAACCTTTTTGCACCTATGATACCTGGCTCCACTTCTGCGTAACCGCATCTGTGGTTTCCTTTCCGCAGATGCGGAAACACCTGCTGCAACAAAAAACCTGCAATTCCAACTTTAAATTTTCTTCCGATAGCCACCCGAAATCACCCCGAGGCCCTAGGATATCAACCCAAAAGCACCAACACCTCCTAAAACATTATTCAAACTTGTTCCAATCCTCAAAAAACATCAAACAACACTATAATCGTCAAGTTACATCGGATTCAAGCCTAAGTTTCTTCAAAACTTACGAAACACGCATTCGATCAAAAACTCAACCCAACGATGTCCGTATGACCTAAAAATTTGTAGACATATCCAAAATCACCCAATGAAGCTACAACAGCTCTCGGAATTCCATTTCGACCCTCGGATCAAAATCTCACTCATCAACCGGAATTCGCCAAAATACTAATTTCGCCAATTCAAGTCTAATTCTATACAGGACCTCCAAAATCACTTTCGGCCACTCTCCTAAGTCAAAAATCATCCCCCGAAGCTGAACTAATCACCAGAAAACACATCCAAACCTTCTAACTCATAAATCAACGACCGGTTGATTTTTCCAACTTAAGCCTTTCTTAAAGAGACTAAGTGTCTCATTTCTTATCAAAACCAGTCTAAATCAACTCTAACACACCACATACCGATAACAAAACATGAAGAAGCATGAGAAGGGGGAAACAGAGCAATAACACATGAGACGACGGGTCAGGTCGTCACACAACTGCGCCAAGCATGAGTTGCAGTCTTTTGTTGATTGTTTCGCCGGGTATCATCAGATATGGATGGATGAGGAAGATGCAGAGAAAACGGCTTTCATCAAACCGTGGGGAATGTATTGTTACAAAATGATACCATTTGGATTGAAGAATGCTGGCACCACCTATGTGAGAGCCATGACTACTATCTTTCACGACATGTTACACAGGGAGATTAAGGTATATGTGGATGACGTCATCATCAAATCCAAGAAGGATACTGATCATATGGAAGATCTGAGAAAGTTCTTGAATAGACTGAGGAGGTACAATCTGAAACTGAATCCCGCCAAGTGTGCATTCTGGGTTCATGCTGGAAAATTACGGGGTTTCATCGTGAGTTGTCGAGGGATAGAATTGGACCCATCAAAGGTCAAAGCCATTCAAGAATTGCCACTGCCAAAGAACAAGAAGGATGTGATGGGTTTCCTGGGGAGGCTCAACTATATCAGCCGATTCATAGCTCAGTCCACCGTCATTTGTGAACCCATCTTTAAAATGTTGAAGAACGACAATGTTACCAAATGGACTAATGATTGTTAGAAAGCCTTTGAAAGAATCAAGGAATACCTGTCAACGCCACCAGTCTTGGTTTTGCCCGAGCCAGAAAGGCCGCTATTGCTTTATCTTGTGGTTTTGGATGGAGCATTCCGTTGTGTTCTGGGACAACATGATGAAACAGGGAGAAATGAGCAGGCCATCTACTATCTCAGTAAGAAGTTCACCCCTTATGAGGCCCGGTATTCTCTATTAGAGCGCACATGTTATGCCCTGAATTGGGTAGCTCAGAAATTGAGACATTATTTCTATGTCTACACTACTTACCTTATATCAAGGATGGACCCGCTGAAGTATATCTTCCAAAAGCCCATGCCCACTGGCAAGCTTGCCAAGTGGCAAATCTTGCTAAGTGAATTCGGCATTGTTTACGTGAATCAGAAAGCAATCAAGGGTCAAGCCATAGTAGATCACCTTGCCGAGAATCCTATTGGCGGAGAATACGAACCCCCTGAAAACGTATTTTCCTGATGAAGAGTTATCCTTTGTAGGAGAAGATATTGCAGAATCCTATGACGGCTGGAGATTGTTTTTCGACGGAGCCGCAAATTTCAAAGGAGTTGGCATAGGAGCGGTTCTAGTATCAAAAAATGGCCAGTATTACCCGGTATCCGCCAGGCTCAGGTTCCCTTACACAAATAATATGGCCGAATATGAAGCCTGCATCCTGGGGCTCAAGATGGCCATTGACATGAACATTCAAGAGTTGCTAGTAATCGAGGATTCGGACTTGCTCATACATCAGGTTTGAGAGGAGTGGGCAACCAAGAACTCCAAGATACTCCCCTACTTGCATAATATATAGTAGTTATGGAAAAGATTCACAAAGACAGAATTTCAGCAAGTCCCCAGGGTCCAGAACGATTTCGTTGATGCATTAGCTACTTTATCATCCATGATCCAACATCCACACAAGAATTTCATTGATCCCATTCCAGTAAAGATTTATGATCAGCCAGCCTATTGTGCTCACATTGAGTAAGAAGAAGACGGAAAATCATGGTTCCACGACATCAAGGAGTACTTGACAATAGGAGAATATCCAGAACTTGCCAACGCCACTCAAAAGCGCACACTTTGGAGATTATCCAAAAACTTCTTTCACAGTGGGGGAATCCTGTATAGGAGGACTCCCGATTTGGGTTTACTAAGGTTTATTGAAGCAAAAGAAGCATCCAGACTATTGGACGAATTGTACGCAGGGACCTGCGGGCCGCATATGAATGATTATGTCTTAGTAAAGAAGATACTCCGAGTAGGGTATTTTTGGATGACTATGGAAACAGACTGTATCCAGTATGTTTGCAAATGCCATCATTGTCAGATACATGCAGACATGATAAAGGTGCCTCCAAACGAGCTTACTGCAATAAGCACACCGTGGCCATTTGCCACTTGGGGAATGGATGTCATTGGACCTATTGAGCCTGCCGCATCAAACGGCCATAGGTTTATCCTGGTGGCAATTGATTATTTTACCAAATGGGTTGAAGCAGCGTCATACAAGGTAGTGACTAAGAAAGTTATGGCAGATTTCGTCTGTGACAGTATTGTTTGACGATTCAGAATTCCGGAGTCAATCATCACCGATAATGGTTCCAATCTCAACAGCGACTTGATGAAAGCAATGTGTGAGACATTCAAGATCAAACCCAAGAATTCTACAGCCTACAGAGCTTAGAAGAATGGAGTCGTAGAAGCAGCCAACAAGAACATCAAGAAGATACTAAGGAAGATGGTCGAAAGTCAGAAACAATGGCATGAGAAGTTACCATTCGCCTTATTGGGATACCGCACCACAGTCCGCACATCAATCGGGGCAACTCCCTACATGCTGGTTTATGGTACATAGGTAATCATCCCCACCGAGGTAGAGATTCCCTCCTTGAGGATCATACAAGAAATAGAGTTGGATGACGCAGAATGGGTAAAAGGTCGCTACGAGCAGTTGGCCCTTATAGATAGGAAAAGGATGAATGCACTTTGCCACGGTTAGTAGAATCAGAACAGAATGTCCAGAGCCTTCAACAAAAGAGTTAAGCCAAGGAAGTTTACACCGGGGCAGCTGGTGTTGAAGAAAATATTCCCACATCAAGATGAAACCAAGGGGAAATTCTCTCCCAACTGGCAAGGTCCGTACATGGTTCACCGGGTTCTTACCGGAGGAGCCCTCATTCTTGCAGAAATGGATGGAGAAGTCTAGCCGAAGCCAATCAACTCAGATGCAGTAAAACGATACTATGTGTAACCACCTATGATTTCTTTATGATGTAATTTGAACTACACCTGACCTGATTCCCACTTAAGAGGGGATACGTAGGAAGCCTTATGGGTTCGGTCACAATTTAATAAAAATTTCATTTCCCCCTACTATTGGAACTGGGGCAGAATTTTGAGGAGGACCCTCAAAATTCCGAAGGCAGTTCTTAGCCATTTATCACCAGGAATTCCACCTCAGTAAACTAGGGCAGAATTTTGAGGAGAACCTTCAAAATTCCGAAGTTGATTTTTTGGTAGTTTAGCGCAGCCGTCAGAAGTGCCAGCCCAGCAAACTGGGGCAGAATTTTGAGGAGGGCCCTTAAAATTCCGGAGCGAGAGAGGTTGCAATGTCTTGAACCGTGTCGCAGTCATTGGTTCATCTAAAGAAAACTATTTTCTACTTACATTATATTTACTAAATCATGCATAACTATTGTTCGAATTGCTGTTGTTTAGCGACGCTACCCCAATGATACACAACGCCAGATGCCACGGAAAAACGAACTAACCTTTCCCCTTTACAAAACTCACGATCTTTCTTTGGATGCAGGCACTCGACTTGCAATATCGTCAGGTATATTTATGTACGCATACTTTCTCAAGAATGCAACTTCTCAGAATCATCACTTATTCGTAATCGCTATACGTACACAACCTCCCCAGCAGTCACGATATCGTAATCAATTATCAGCTAAGAAATCTCACTACTATCTGTCCTTTTACATTCTTGCATTGCATAAGGTTACCTTTCTAACTTTCGAGACTAAGCACTGTCTCCATCCGCATTTTCTTGCATTGCATAAGGCCACCTTTCTTCCTTTCGAGACTAAGCACTGTCTCCATTTGCATTATCTGCATAAGGCTACCTTTCTGCCTTTCAAGACTAAGCACTGTCTCCATCCTACATTTTCTTGCATTGCACAAGGCTACCTTTTTGCCTTTCGAGACTAAGCACTGTCTCCATCTGCATTTTCTTGCATTGCATAAGGCTACCTTTCTGCCTTTCGAGACTAAGCATTGTCTCCATCCTGCATTTTCTTGCATTCCATAAGGCCACCTTTCTGCCTTTCGAGACTAAGCATTGTCTCCATCCTGCATTTTCTTGCATTATATAAGGCTACCTTTCTGCCTTTCGAGGTTAAGCTCTACATCCACCTACATGGCTGAAATATCGCCACCTCTATTTGCATCGGCTGAAATACCACCAGCTTCATCTAAATCTTGCATGGCTAAAACATCTCCAATTATTTTTTTTAAAGCCCTCGTATCGCCTGAAATATCGCTATTTATATTTATCCTTCTTTATCGGCTGAAATATCGCCAACTTTATTTAATTCTCGATATCGGCTGAAAGACTGCCAGTTCATATTTAAATCTCCATCATCATCTATACTTATGCTTCTGTCGGCTGAAACATCACCATTTACATATTTTTTATATCAGCTGAAACATCGCTACTTTATTTAAATTTCTCTCGGCTGAAATATCGCCATTTAAACATTTTTTTACATCAGCTAAAACATCGCCTCTTTATTTAAATTTCTGTCAGCTGAAATATCGCTATTTATATTTTCTACATCGGCTGAAATACCGCCAAATGTTGCATTTCATCGGCTGAAATACCGCTAAACTGTCTGAGGGCGTCATTGTTCGGAGGCTTCATCTTCATAGCCCGAGAACACCATGCCATGGCCGGAGGACCCCACTTTATATCCTGCACATCATTATTCAAAGGCATCATGGTTTGGAGGCACCATTATCATAGCCCGAGAAAATCATTTCATAGCCTGTGAATCCTTATTTTGTGCTTCATGGCCCAGGACATCATCCTAACCATCCGAACACAACATTCATGGTCCAATGGGAACTTGCATCACGTTTAAGTTTATGCATAATATACGTCCGTATTACTCAGTTGAAGGTACACCGGTTAGCAGCAGCTGCCTCAGCAGGAGCGATCCTGCTCTGGTTCTCGCAGCCGATCAAACTTCAAATACCTCTTGCCACCTAAACATCGTGTCCGTCTCTTTCGAATCTCCATCGGCATGCTCCGTCAATGGTTCCTGAACTACATACGGCCTGATTCCTGTAAAACCAGGGATATGTAGGAAGCTAAAAAACAAGAGCTCGGTCAAATTCTTGTCAAATCGTCGCTTTCGGTCAAAATTGGCCATCATATCTTTACCCGACAACTCTATCATCCTTCCCGGTTAAAGAGGGGCAGCTTTTGATACCCAATTTTTTCCTAAGTATTTTATACCCAAAATACTTCCAAAATAGTGTGTGTGTGTGTGTGTGTGTATATATATATATATATAAAAGCACACCCTAGAGTTTTGGCATTTTAATGATTTTTAAAATAATTCATTACCTATTTTAATACAACAAAATCCAGTAATTATTTCCAAAATTATCATTGTTCATGAATAACTTATTTCACTCTCATATTTACACCAAAATATAATTAAGGTGATTTTTTGCACATTTTTACGAATTTATTTGATACTTTTAAAGCTAAATTGCATATAATTGCAATCATAGCCTATTTTACGATTAATAGTATTTTATAATTGTAAAGTTAGTTATAGTATTTTTTAATTAATATTTATGAATTATTAAGGGGTTCATTGCTTTTGATTTCTCCCCAAAGTCATTTTCACTATTTTTATAAAATTAAATAAAGGAAAATTGACTATTTAAATATTAGCCCCATATATTTCAATTTTAGCCTCAAATTAGGTCCAATATCAGCCCCAAATTCCCAACCCAATTCCGTTTAAACCTAACCCACGACCCAATTCCAAATAACCCGACCAAGACCCCTTTTTATCCTGGCCGCTGATCTCTGAGATCAACGGCCCCTATTCATTCCTTCTTTTTTTAATGAACACGACTACCCTAATTCTCTCATTTCTCCTAACCCACCACCCTTGAATCCCCTCTTATCTCTGATTATCTTTAAAACCTAAACCTAACCCTAGCCGTCTCCCTCCGGTTGCCACCCAAAACCGCCTGAATCCATGGCTTCCAAGGCCATTAAAGGCCTGTACTTGCCTCCAATGGCTCCTGCTAGGGGTGCACAAAGAAAACCTATAAACCACACCAAATCGGTAATCCGAGTCAAACCGGAAAAAAAA